>JAPYYV010000107.1:0-52917 GCA_030522625.1 Copidosoma aretas | reverse complement strand
GGTGGCATCGGGTTAAGGATGCCTGAATTAATAGAATAATATTATCGTTTCAACTAAATATTCTAAGGTTTTGTGGATTATAAGTGGGGGCGGGGAGGATGGTCAATTTCAAATTGCACAAGATCCTGGAAAAGTAAGAGAATTTCACCTTATTTTGTGGGGTGGGGGGGTCATCAAAGTCACGTGAAAGCTGTTGAGGGGTTGTTGGGGGCGTGGAGGAAGGGGAGTTCCCAATTTTATCGGGTTTACATCACGAATAAATGTTAAAAGTCCTATGCTTTTTGTGGGAGGGGGGGGGGGGAGCACGGGGATTGTAGAAGGGATGCGAGGATAGCCCCACCAAAATAACTGTACATTATAGGTAAATACATATAGATATATGTAGATTGCGTAATGGAGAGTGTTGAAACGGTTCTGTTTGATATAATATAACTGTTGGCTCACGAGCTGACGTATATATATAGCTATACAAAATAGATAATCTTTAAGGGGCTGCATCTTTTAAAGTTTCAAATTACAAAAAAAATATGTGTAGAATATTTTTAAAAACTCTAGAAGATGGAACGAATAGAATTGTTCATGCAAGATCCCAAAGTAGCGTTTGCAGTAACAAGCTCATAAATAATATTGTTAATTATGACGCGAGGAAGTTAAGCGCTCTAGAGAAACTGCTATTAGTTTCCATAATATTGATGATAATGTTATTAATTAAATTGATAAGAAACTCAGCAGTCTGGGTCACTTGGTATTATTTGTCATATTATTTTTAATGATGTTATTAATAAAAACTCGAGGAAAGTCAGGGCTCTAGGTTACGTGGTATTAGTTATTATGTTATTAATGATAATATTATTAATTTAAACGCACGAGAAGTCTATTAATTGAATCGCAAGAAAAGTCAACGCTCTGGGTCACCTGGTATTAGTTATTATCTTACTAATAATAATGTTATTAATAATAATGCGATAAAATTTAGCTCTCTAAGTCACGTTGTAATAATTCTTATGATAATTATAATAAGAATATAAATTTAAACGCAAGAATAGTCAGCGCTCTAGGTCACCTGGTATTAGTTCTTATCTTATTTAAAATAATGTTATTAATAATGAAGCGAGAATATTGTGCTCTCTAGCTCACCTGGTAGTAGTTCTTATGTTATTGATAATAATATTATTAATTAAAAAGCGAGAAAATGAGGCGCTCGTGTTAATCTGGTATAAGTTCTTATCTTATTATTATTAATGATGTTAAACAAAAAGCGTGGAAATTGAGGATTCTAGGCTACCTGGTACTAGTTTTTATATTATAAATAATAATATAATTAATTAAAAAGCGAGAAAGTTGAGCGCTCTGGTTCATCTGGTATTAGTTCTTATGTTATTGATAATAATGTAATTAATTAAAAAGCGAGAAAATTGAGCGCTATCTGTCACCTTGTATTAGTTCTTATGTTATTGGAAACTACTACTACTACTACTACTACTACTACTACTACTACTACTACTACTACAAGTACCACTACTACTACTACTACTACTACTACTACTACTACTACTACTACTACTACTACTACTACTACTACTACTACTACTACTACTAATACTAATACTAGCAGTAATAGTATAACAATAAATACTTTTTCTTTTCTGAATATAATCTCGTCGCTTAATATGAAGAAGATTCAGTATGCCAGCGTGCTGCAAAAAATTTTTCCACTCATAGATTCTGATTGCACATTGCACTTAAGACACAAATAATACGAACTTTGACTGCGTTTACCAACTGCCTATGCCTGCACATGCTCAGTCAACACGTTACGCCAGTATTTGTTATCTTAATCGTATAATTATAGTTTAATAATAGTTAGCCCTGAAGTAAGTATTATCTTAATAAAAATTATGCAATAATCAAAACTGTAAGGTAAAGTTAATTAAAGTAGACAAGCAAAAGTTATTTGTCGTCAATATACACTGATGAAATAATTATCATCCATTTGTTTCACAATAAATATTTAGTACGAGAGCCGTTTGTTTTTGTCAAAAAAGAAAAGCGTTAAATATGCTGAAGAATAACCAGGTGCGGAGAAGAATGGAGTATGTTATATACGCTTTATGAAGTCGATTGCAGAATTCCTTAATAAAAATAATAAATAAAGCAAGACTTGAAGAAATAATATTTTTAATCTTATTCGAAAGCTTTTCTTGCCATTTAAAAAACAGTAGATGTAGTATTGCCAAAATGTGAGTGCAGAATTACCCTTGGATTTAAATAATGTAGAAAATCATGGGCAGAAATTACCGGATGAAGTCTATTCAAAAGCGTATTTCAGAAAATTTTGATTTATTGTTTGATTGAAACTATACGTAAAAATCATTTACCTCGTGGACAATAGCGCTTTACTTAAAAAAATATATTTATGTATACACCCTATTATGGTGTTAATCTTTTTTTCAATTACAAATGGACTACCCATTGATTTTGACGATTTTATTAAAACTTAATTGTTGAATAGCCTTTGACATTTATTATAATTTTAAGTATCTACCTTTTTCCATGCAAATAGCCTAATAGTGCAAAGGCTTTTATTTCATATACTAATTCAACATAAAATTACATAAATAAATAATTAAAAGTCAAGGTCATGTCAATTGAATATTTTTAATGTATTATAATAAGCATTTTTATAACTATTATACTATTAGTAAAAAAAAATCATACTATTGACTAGTATTCATACAATTTTAAATTATTTATTATGTACGTATGCATCATTTATATGTCGGCGCTCTTATAGTTCTCTCTTATCGAGTCTACTTATCAGCATCTGCACTTGATTAACTAAGTATATCGTGTAAATAAACGATCAATTAATTTATTGGTTTTTTGCACTATTAACTTAAAACCTGTTCAATTGTAATTTGGCAATAAAGCCCTTCTTACAATAACGCAACTCTGTTGCAGCGCAGACTCGGCATATTCAAATTTACATCATCTTTATGAACTGACACCAGCGCTTCTGACCCCTAGAAAGAGAAAAATTCTTTGGCTTTTGGCATGGCTGCTCGCGATCTTGTTTTAGCTGATAAGTGGTGTATTCTTCCATCCCCCGTTGTTTCGTGGCGACCGGCGGGGGGGGGGTCAACTGTTTATTTATATAAAAAAAAGCCGTTTCCCTGCCCCCCCCCCCCCCCCCCCCCCCCCCCCCCCCACAGCCTCCACGTAACTTCGATGACTTTGTAGAGCCAAAACGATGTAACATTCGTTGAATAATGATAATAGATTTCTTAATACTAAAAGATCTACGAATTTTAGTTTGCTTGAAATCTTCTATCTATGAGGGTTCAGATAAAAAGTTAGAAATAGATGCTACGTAACTGGATTTATTACCTTTAATTTATTCTTCAGGCAGAATCAACATATATTATTATATGTATTACAACATCAGCAAATAACGTAATTATCTTTTTTGGTTACAGATAACACGTTCTTTTCAAAAATTAAGTGTGGCTTGTCCATTGGAACCTTTTAACTGATCTATAATCATGCATAATATACTAACAATCGCATCAAAAGAAGTGTTTGAAATATTGGTTCTTTATGTTTTGTAATGTTTTTACGGCCAATAATGAGGTAAGATATTTAAACAATGCCCTTTACAAGAAGATTTTATTCATGAAAAATATTGCGCATATATGTATATACCAAGTGAGCAGAACTGGTTTTTTGCTGTAATTAAGTTAATCTTACATTTTTAACACCGTTTTTACCATATAAAATGAGCTAGTAATATTTTATTTTTATAATATTCAATAATATGATATTCTTCATACTTACATTCTGAACCGGTCGTATAATCATTATACATTTCATCATAATTTGTGTGTTAGTCAACTCGTTCACTAAAACAAAAACTGATTATTTTGCAAGAAATTTGAAAATCTTTTTATTTTAACTTACCTGCCAGCAAGAAATGTTCTTATATCCAAAGCTGCTCAACAATTCTTAGTTTTCTTTCTTTTTTTCGTCTATTATTACCTTATAAATCGAAAGATCGCTACAGTAAACCGCTTTATTAAAAATATCCTATAATTTAGCTTTTATGAAAGATTGTCGTGCGAGTAAGGTCTAGTTCTTACGACACAACCAGTGCCAAGACTCCTTCACGTCCTCGGAATAACCGAAGCATCGGTAGTGGAAATTTACGTGCAATCGTACAGCCATGCTTTATTAACTTGTGAACAGAGGGCTCATTTTTGCGAAAGAATATGCTTTTTAGTACAAGTTATAAGCAAGTGATCGCTACTTTATCAAAATTTACAGCTTCTAATAAAGTTATAAAAAATGTAGCTTTGCGATTTATTTAAAATTGTTTACATTCAGACCAATCAAGAGTCTAACGAACAAGTAAGAACTTTCTAATTTGAAGGTCTTTAAAGGTAAGGAAAGAGCAGTAATAAGCGCAATCAAACATCACATTTGTAGAAGAAGAATGATTTCAAGCTAAGCCCGTAATTTATTATGTGATTAGGTGAATATGGTTAAATGACTGTTAATCAAGCAAAACCCACTGATAAAAAAAAATGTAGCTATAATTTTGATTCACAGTTTTTGTGGATTAATTATTTTAAAGTACACTATAAAACCTTATGTACCAACTTATTCATGTATAAATATAAGGAATCAAATAAAAAATACAAATACTCCTTTATACACCAACAATTCGACTGTGTAGGTTACGTTTTTTTTAAACTGCACACATAACCGGAAAAATATTCAAATTGATATGAAATTGAAAGAAATCGCGCAAAGCGTAGCTGGCTTGTCCAGTAAGTAATGATTTGCATATATTTAAAAAAAATATATGACATAAATTGTGTATGATTTTATTTTTAATATAAAAAAATTAAAATCCACGAAAAACCACTTTCTTTTTTCGTTTCCAAGCCATGATTTAAAAAAAATTTCAATTACATCTGCCATAATGAATTGGCCAATTTGTTAATTACGATTTCTACCTGGAATCCATCACAAGTAACTAAAAAAATAATAACAATAATAGTTGCAATCAAATTTTTTTGAAATTATCGATTTTTGTCTGCCATATTGGATGGGCCATTTCAAATTTTTAAGAACAAACATTAGGATTGATATAAGCAGCCCCCAAAACTTCTTTATGACTAGTTTTAAGGGAATTGTATTGAAAATAGGAATTGTATGACGAATTTCATATTTTTTTGTATTTTTCTCTGTCACATTGGATAAACAATTTTTAATTTATGGAAATTAACCTCAGGATCGTTATCAGAAATTACGAAAATACCTTTATATTTAATTTAAAGTGAATTGTACTAAAAATAGGAATTCTCCTACCAATTTTTTTTTGTGTTCTTGTCCGTCATATTGAAGAAGCCATTTTGAATTTTTGAAAACGAACACTAATTTCGATAACAGCAACCCCAAAAATCACTAGATGATCAATTTCAAGAGCATTGTATAAAAATTGGAATTTTAAGACGAAATTTTTTTTTGTATTTCTGTCCGCAATATTGGATCGGCCATTTCAAATTTTTCAAAACGAACCAAGGGATCGTTATTACACACTTTAAAAACACCTTCATAATTATTATCAAGAAAATCGTACTAAAAATAGGAATGTTCTGCCTAACTTTTTTTTTTGGATTCTTGTCAGCCATATTAAATGAGCCATTTTAATATTTTAAAACATACCTTAGGATTCTTATGAGTTACCATAAAAACCTTTATACAGGTAATTTCCAGACAATTGTAGTAAAAATAGGAATTTTATAACGAATTTTTTTTTTTTTTTTTTGTATTCTTGTCCGCCAAATTAGATCAGCAATTTTGATATTTGAAAAACCAACCTCAGAATCATCATCAGCATTTCCAGAAACCTTTGTATCGTTAATTTCAAGAGAATTGTATTGAAAATAGTAATTTTATGACGATGAGGATTTTTTTATAGTAATTTTTCAATGTTTATGGTAAATTAGAATTGTTTATAACAGTTTTACGCAATTATCTATAGTGTTTATGTATACCTAATCCAATTAAATAAAAGAAACAAAAATAGTCATATCTTTATCCTGTCTCGATATTTACGATTCTAAATCAAAAAAACACATATTCGCCGACTGAGGGACGCGAGCGGCGCGGCGTGGACGGTGTGGGGGGGCGTGGCGTGTTGGGTTAAATTTATTATAGAAAATCATTAAAAATCAGTATACTTTTACCCTATTTTCACTTTACTTTTGAGTATGAAAAAAGTGTGTGGGGAATATGGCACAGTAGGTGTAAGAGCACTTTTTTGGTTGAAAAATCTGCTGCACCTTAAATCTTAACCGATTTTGAACATTTTCTCTTTTTTACTTAACGTAAATAAAAAAACTAGTTAGAAAATTTTTCATAATCTTACAGTGCTATATAAAACCGTAAAATTTATTCTTTAGTTTCGGAATACGATCTACTTAAGAATACGTAAGGTAACAGTCAGATTAAAATAGCGTGATCATTGTTTAAGAATCCAGTTTAAATCAGAGAAATATCATGAAAAACTATCATGTGATTATCAGCTAATTATTATTTGGCCCTTATTAACTAGAATGTTATAATAAATTTAAAAATGATAAATATGGGATAACAGAAAAGTGTCTAGGTGATTCCCAATAACAAAAGTTATATTGTCCGCTATAAAATAAATGTTAATTAGATGTCAAGAGATTACTTACAAAGAATTATGTTAGTAAAGAATTATAATTTACACTACATACATGAATTTTTTGGTTTTTTGTGAAAACTGCACTTACTAGTTAAAAATAAATTTTTCTAAAATTATATTTTCTCATGCGTCTGTTATTTGACTATGTACTTGTATGTTAAAATATCAGGAAACCTATATGTACAATAATATTTATATTCATGACAACGTATATAAATACAATAGCAACATATATGACTGTTTCAATATTTGTTTCATTTATTGTTTCTAAAAAGCATGTTATAAAACTAACAAATCAATTGTCAAGTTATATATAGTTCTATAAATTATCGAAAAATTTTTCAACTCGTTTGATTTAGGAGGTTTAGGAGTATTATTTGGCGAGGCGAGGAACTGGGTGTCCCCTCGGCCGGCACAGCTGGGCCCCCTTTACCGCGTACCCCCTCATGCACTCTACGAACACAATATTTTGGTTTAATATTGCGTTGGCATTATTTAAGATACACTATAATACACTATAACATGACTTTAAATGTTACTCACTGAATTTAAAAAAAAAACTTTATTCGTAGGTATAGTTTTTTTATTATCTTGGCATTTTCCGAAGATATTTGTCGATGTAAACGATAAATCGAGGTTACGTTCTATAAAAGCCTATGTTATCACACTCATTTATATTTGTATAATTCTTTTTAAAATGACCTATAACAAATATTGAAAAATGTATATAAGTTCTTCGTATTCCAGACTATCAAGAATAATCAATATAGTTGTGATCCCTGCATTTCATCATTACTCCCGAACTTCCTTAATTAAATAAACATATACCACTTATTTGATAAAAATTGGTCAATAATTTACCAAGATATGAAGAATCAAGCTAAATATTCAATTTTGTAGGTTATGTTCGGCCAACTTAGATCTGCATGTCCTTTTAACATCCGATTAAGAAGACTATATGTTTATATTACTTTAAAATTTATGTCAAACATTAAAGATATTTTCATTCATTTTAAAGCGATCAATAATTCTCACTCTACGGCTGACGGTGTTTTTTTTTACTATTATGCTGCATTTTATCAAAGAAGTAGTACTTGCACGTTAAATCCTATAATTTTACGTTTGATTAAAAAAAAATGGTCAGAATCGGTTAAGATTTGAGGTGCAGGTAGATTTTTCAACCAAAATAGTGCTTTTAGGCTAAATTCATAACTTTTTGAGGTCATGTGGGTCCCAATCGGATCTGAATATCCTCTTTATGTCCGAGTAAAAATCCTGTAAGGTTATATAAGTGTAAGCTTTGTGTCCACCATCGAAGATATTTTTCCTCATTTTATAGCGATTGATCATTATTATTTACGGCTCTTTTATTAAAGGTAATGTTGCAGTTTCTATTAAAAGAAGAAGAAGCAGTTGCACGATAAGGTCTATGGCATCCCCTTTGATATAATAAAAATCGTTGTAATCGGTTAAGAATTTAGAAGCAGGCAAATTTTTGAACAAAAAAGAGCCTTTAGGCTGAAAATATAGAATTTTTTAAGTTTATGTTAGTCTAACGTGGATCTGCATGATCTTTTCCTGTTTAGGTTAGAAGCCTATAAGGGTAGATAAGTGTTAGTTCCGTGTCTAATCCCAGAGCTATTTTTTCTCTTACTGAAGCGATTAATCATTTTTTTTGACCGCTTATATTATTTATTTCAGGGTTATGTTGCAGTATTTTAAAAATAGTTGCAGTTGCCCATTAAATCCTATCCCTTACCTATAAATTTAAAAAAAAGGTCTTATATCGGTTGAGAATTGAGGACCAGGCAGATATTCCAGCCAAAATAGTACATTACGCCACTAGGGCATTGTTTTACTTTTGTGCCCGAGTCTCGTATATTATTTTTCTTGCCGAGGGCGCAAAGTGCAATTTTGCGCCCGTAGGCACACTTTGGGCCCGAGAAAATTTGCGGCCCTCCGGGCACAAAATTGTTTCTGCCCGTGGGCGCAAAGTGATTTCAAGGGCCCAAAGAGCGGCCTGAGGGCGAAAAGGCTCTGCTGCACTTTGGGCCCATGGTAAGAAAAAGTGATTCTCTTGCCACTGTGCGTGGGGTGGGATATTTCTTACGACCCACATAAATCAACTACATTGTATAGGAATATATATAATCATTCATTTTCCAGACTTACATTTATAAATAATGAACTGAATTAATATAAGTCGAAACTTTTAATTATGGGGTTAATTTTATCTAAATACGTTTTTAAGATATCATACTTCGATCAAATTTATTGGCTGGCAGCAAGTTTTGAATAATTACAAATATTTAAAGATTTTTCGTCACAAGCTTCTATTTATTGAACTACAAAGTTAACAATAATTTATTTGTTTCAGTAGACTACATCTGACCATAAGTCAAAGAAAGGGGCTGCTCACGTTAATGTTTTAAGATTGTATTTATATTATAACCTAAATTTAGTTATAAAATATGGATAGTTTTTAATTGTGATGTGAGTAGATGTAGAGTGCCGGACCTTAGAGAATAACACATTGTGTACATGCAAAAATTTTACTCTTATTTTCAATGCAACCCTTACGAGATAAATCAGTACATCGACGGTTCAGCTCAACAAATCATTTTCGGGACACTAGAATATTATAAAAAATTTAATTGTTGATTGGATAAAATCTCATAAAGACCTAACTTTAATTGTTAATCAATCGGTATTTCAATTAACAATGAAATTAAATTTTTTTGTCGAATGCAAAGTACACTTCTGTACTTTTTCACCTTTTTTCTTAATCCATACTGTTTAAAAGCATCTGATATTCTACCTATAGCTACGCTAATAATATCCAATTCTTAATTGACGATTACTTCATTGATCCACCAGAATTTGAGATACGCTGCATTTTTCAATGCAGTGCCTATATATATATATATATATATACTAGTGGGGCTTTGCCCCCTGCGCGCTCCGCGCGCTAGCCCCCATATTTTATTATTTTTATTCTCATGTCTGAAAAATAAATGAAAAAGTTTATTTTCTAAGACACGTATATGCGTACAAAGATAGATAAACAAAACGATCTCATAAAAATTCGCTAAAAATTTGAACAGATATAGTCAATACATGAAATTAGTTTACTGATTTATCCAAAAATTGGTAATAATTTATCACTAATAATGATTTTAAATAGTATTTAAGGTCAATATTGATTGATATGTATATAAATATAATACTTACGCAATCATTATTATTACAGAAAATAGTTATGAGCCTTTGTTTGTTATCTTTGGTGATTTTAGAATCAATTATGGATATAAGTTTATGATAAGATATCATTTTGGAATTATTAATATTTGCAAATGTAAATTGTTAATTTTATTTTTTAATCATGTCATATATAGATTTTTACATACTACTACTTTTACTTTGTCTGTTTCATTACTATTTAAAATTCTTATCCTCTTATATAAGTCCTAATATTATTTTCATTTCAGTAACTTATGTAACTGATAAATCATACGACAGCGTGATATAATTTCTTTTTACATTTACATAATATTATAATTCATAACGCATAACATATTTCGGAACTTTCAATCTTTAGTGTCGTGCGTTATTTACCTACATAAATATCTTATATTTTCACATGAATCATCTTCCCTTAGCATACCTCTCCATTATCTTTTAATCCCATATTTCTGACTAATATTATTAACATTTCATCAGATGTTTTTTTTTCTCTTTACATAGCCATGTGTGCTTGGTATTTTTTTTTCTTTCTTTGCTGATCCTATGGTTTATCACTTAGGAACTTATAAAATCACCTATTTGTTTTTATTTTTGCGTTATTTTTTTCTCTGGTTTTTTCTTTTTTTTTTACATTTTACAGATGATAGAAATGTCAATTACCGTATAGTTTTTTTCTATTTTCTGATCGAGAAAAGTCTTCCATTTTTTGATTTTGTGAAAATGATACTGTGCAGTCTCCACCATTCTGTATTTTACTTACTTATTCGCTTTTACTGTCCATTATGTCTTTTTAATAAAGAAAAATTTGAATTATATTAGTTACTTCATGATCATTAGAGTGAATCCAACACTCAGTCAAAAAATCGTAGATGTAGGCGTAATAATGGCCACTTGATGCATTGCCACTATGCACTATTACCTAATACCACCTATAAATGTGATCTTTAGAAATAATTGCCTCATTTTCAATTTTTGTAATTGTGATATTTTATTATTATTGCACATTTGGTATTCAAGGATAACAAATATTTTTCTGCATACCCACGCTGAATATTTGTATTTTTTGCTCTTGTACGAACTAATCTTACAATTTTCAAATTCTGTAAAACACAAACTTTTAAGCATGGGTATTAGGGTATCCGTTATTTACCAAATTTGATATTTTGATCAACTACCTTTACAAAACTCTGTGTTTTATCTAAAAATGAAAATCTATAGACTGAAAATTAAAATTTTTTATAGTTGACACGTGCTACCAGACACCCTTCAATTTTCCTTTTAAATAGCATAGATTTTTACACTTAAACATTGTTTTTTTTTGGACTATTTTAAGCTTTTTAAGCTATGTTTCTTACTCTGGGTCTGGCGGCTGCACCTAACTAGAAAAAAACAACAGTAAAGTAAGATCCGCCACTCTGCTGCCCAATATCTCGCGCTATAGGTACAGCAAGTAAGAGAGCACGAGTAAAGGGATCGGGTCAGGGCAGGTGGGGCAAGCCGAAGCGAGCCAATGCCCGAGGGAAGGCAAGTGTGGGGGAGAGAGAGAAAGCTGTCCACTGTGCTGCGGCTCGGTGCCGCTGCACAACAGGTATACCTTTACATATAGGTAACTATACTTACAAGTGAGAACTTCTTTAGGCACGTGGTGAGTATACACTATGCTGTAATATATTTACGAAAAGTGTGGAGCAGAAGCTTTCGGCATTGAGTGTCACTAAAGCGTATCTTGTGCAGCAGCGCGCACCTAACCTTACTCACTTGATCACGTACCGTGACACTCAAAGCTGCTGCTCCGCCAGGTTTGTTAATATATTACCCCATAGTGTACACTAGGTGGAAATCAATTTATTAAGTTGAAGTAATACGTTATTTAATAGTATGATTTAAAAATCTAGAAAAAATACCCAAAGAGGTCAAAAATATGAGCTAAAGTTAAAGTGTAGAAATCAGTGCTATATGAATAGGAAACCAAAATGTGTCTGGTGGCACATGTTGACTTAAAATTTTTTTGGAATTTGTTGGTACCAACAGTTTCTTTAAACACTCAAAAATTCAGATTTGTAAACATGCAAATAAAAAGTTATTAAAAAAAAACTTGTAACTAAGGACTGTATTGTCGTCAATTGTAAAATTAGAGGTTTAGAATAATACGCATTCAATTGCGCTGTTTTTTTCATAAATTTTCCCCCTACTGTACACTCTGCGGTAATATATTCACAAACTAGGAGTAGCAGCAGCTTTAAGTGTCACTGCACGTGTTAAAGTGAGTATTGTTAAGTGTGCGCTGCTGTACAAGATACGCTTCAGTGACACTCAATGCCCAAAGCTGCTGCTCCACGCAGCTCGTAAATATACACATTCGTTTTTACTAACCCTAGTAGAAGTTTACTATATTTTCTGGCTGGCATTTCACAATATTATTGTAAATTGACAACTTAATAGATTTAGAACCTCGTCTATCTTACTATAGTATATCGCGATATGCTATCCATAATAAATTTGTCAACGGCTCGGCCAAGCGCAACACTGCCTCCTGCTCGTTCATCTTCTCTATCGGTCTTACTCTTTTCTTTGCCCACTTCTACAGGCTGCAGAAATAAGCCAAATGTTGCATCTTCTGTTTGAATTACGAGAAACTATGTTGACTGGTGCCAGTCGAGGCCTAAACTGTACAATATTTATTTATTTATGTGTTTACAACGTTTTTGCTGCTATAGCACTCAACTTTTTTCAAGTGCATTAAAGTTAAACGTTGTCTCAAACAAACAAAAATATTTCATGATGAGTGATGTTTATTGGTCAACGTACCTCGAATTGATATAATTAATTCATAAAATTTAACATACCAATTTCTAATTTATTTCCAATAAATTTTTTAAAATTTTTATTTATTTATTTAACAGCAATGCACTTGAAAAGGGATTAGCGACATTGAAGCCGAAACGTTAAAAACACGTTATAATTAAATAAATGAATAAATGGTTACAGCCTGGAGTAGAATTAATTACGTACATGATACTTTTGTTACTGTTCGTTAAATGATTAGTCAGAACATGTTTCATTCTTATTAGGACAAGATTCAGAAAAGAAAAGAAGATTAATTATTTTAGGATAACGTTTATTGCGCTCGTACACAAATAAGTGCCCATACACTTATCTAAAATTTCATGATTCATTATATATTGCAAATAAACAATAAAAATAAAACAATGATGCGAGAGGATGAACATCGAAATAAATGTTATCGCCAATTAGTGATTGCTTATCCTTTCACGTCCTATTCTAGTAGAAGCATTTGGTTCGTGCATGTTGTAACCGCCTTATACCTAATGATGTATTGGTCTTTACACATGCTGCACATTATTCTTATCGATAGTTAAAGGCCCCAAAGGCTCCATGATAAAACAAATAAATGATACCTTAAGATTCAGAAAACATCAATACGTAATGGAATACATATAAAGTGAATCAGAATAAGAAGTAAGATTGTATTAAAAATATTTCTTAATAATATTATACATCATGAAAAAATTATTTAATAATAACAAGAATAATCATAATCAGTGTAATACGTATTTCTGCAATGAATATAAGTTTTATTGTTATGCTCGAAAAATGTTAATAAAATTATGAATCTTTACATTATAAGCGAAACAAAAGATTTTTTTTAAATTTATCTTTTAAAATTAATAACAATCAATATCTAGATAAAAACAAGACGAATTAGAACAAATAGAATTTTTTCCAGTGGTAATTATGATTAGTACCACTAATTGTGCAAATCTGTAGCAAAACATATATAGGGTTAAGCAAACTTGATAAAAATATTTTTAATAATTAATAACTTTAAAATGAACATAAGTGAAATGGTAAAACCCAATTTTTTTTTTGCAATGATGAAAATCGTAAGAAAAAAAAATCACTTAGATCCGAATCAGTAATGGCAATTCTGAGATATTGCGTTTTATATTTGTTCCAAAATAAACAAACACAACTAATTTTGTCGTCTTGACCAAATTATGTATGCTTGTATGAAATTATGTAATTGTTTGGATTTCTGAAGTTAAAGAACGCCAAAATAACAGTAGATAGCGAGACAATCAGTTTAAAAAAAAAAAAATTAATTTTTAAACATTAATAAAATGAGAATTGAAAAAAAATCAGACACAAAACTTTATTATTATTTTTCAGCCGTATTCTTAATATTGAAACAAAAAATAACGCGTTATTGGATTCAAATCCATTAATGAAATCCTATAATATAGCCATTTATATGCATATAAATATATACACCTAAACACACAATTTTTTTTTATTTCGATCTAAACATGTGATTATGTAGAAAATTTCCGATCTTCCTGTGTGTGCATGTGTGTGTGTAGGGGTATCAAATAAGTTGGATCTCAGGATAATCAGGATTCCCTCGAAAGATCGAGATCCAACAAAGCTTTTGTTTCAAAATCATAGTCACCGCTAAAATAAATTTTAGTATCGCGGTCACATTCATTTTTATTTTGATTTTATCGGTTTTAGAAAATTGTTTTTTTTTTAAGTTGATTTTTTTCGCTATATATTTCAATATACATTAGCAAATTTTTTCATGCGAATAATAATCACTGCTGTGAAAGAATCCTGATTTGATCAATTAGTCCTATTTTTATGTTATAATAATATTTTATTGATTTTATATCGACAAAAAAGATAGCAATAAATTGTACAAGCTCTAGTTTGAAGTTTTTATTTAAATATGACTTGTAACAAATACGTAAAATATTTTCGCACAATGTGTACTTACATTATTAGGAATAAATATTACATCGACAGGGCGGACGTATTTACTAATACAAGTTTGTAAAAATAATCGCTCTCCATTATTCATAACGTTTCATAGTTATGCACCAAAGGTTATAAGTTTGGTTTTGATTCTATATTCGATACTATAATTTGGAAATTTTATTTGGTAATACCGTTTTGTTTTATAATTATTGTACAAACTTGAAAATAATTTGTTTACATGTGACAAAACGCGGTCCACTAAATGTCTCAACAGTAAAGATGTTTACACAGTAATATAACCGTTTGTCGATGTATCGTTATCGGTCAATCCGGAGGAAAGTGGATCCTCACTAACAAGTGTTGTAGGTAATTACTGTTTGTAATTTAAATCTACTTGTCTGTAAACTTCTTGCTAAGCACACACAACGCTTAGCAAACTTATAAATTAAAAATTAAAAAATTTAGTTACAAGAATGACACGAATGTACTAAAGTTTTAAAAACAATACTAATGTCTCTATTTTTAGTACAATTATTAAGAACTTAAGGATCCTTGATGCATTTATTTGCATTTTGATTGAGCATCGATTCGGTATGACCATCCAGCAAGTTCATAATAGTTTGGACAATTGTTACAATAAATTAATGTTTTTACCTCAGGCGTTTTTAAGGTCTGGTGCGCCCTCGATAGAAAAAATAGGGTTCTACACTAATGCTCATCTGGCCAGGGAGACCACAACTACTATTGCGTATTTGTTTTATTTATGTGATATATATGCTACACCCCTCTATTCCGTATTTTAATCAGGTGGTTGACACGTTAATACCTACTACGCATCATATTTATAACAAAAAAATTCTGTTTAAGTGCAATTTATAAAGAGGTTTTAAAATGAACCTAAAAAAATTTTAATATGTATAGAATTATTAAAATACGCTTGTGTATTTCAAAAATCGTTTTAAAGTTTATTTTCCAAACGATTTTAAGACGTGATGGGCACCTAGGATAGTTCAGGTAATTAGAGGTTTCAATGTAGCTGAAGCACGAAAATTTTGATATCTCAAAAATGGTATGCAACGTGCTTTTATTTTTGGCGTATATTTTTGAATTGAAGTTTAATTTTCGTATTATGATTGGTTTGAAAACAATTGTAAGTGGATTTTTGCAGATATAACAGGAAACAATTTTTTTCCCGAGTACTGCAACAGCCTCAGAGGCCCAGTCACAGGATTACTGCTCCCGTTTTTCTATCATTATTATTTTCATATAATATTGACTAGGTTCTTAAGAAGCTTTCCCAGCGCCGCTGTGCCGGTAAGGACAACGCTCCCTGCCACTATAGCATAGGCAACACAAAAGAGGGTACAAGGGTGCCTAGGCACCCACCTTCTGACTAATAGTGGGTACTTTTTCTATAATAAATCCCTCTTAACCTCAATAAACAAGTTTCTATCCAATAAATGAGATAATAAAAAACTTTTTTCTGTTACTGTTTAGAGTTTGCAGTCAATTAAGATATACTTAGGATTCATTCTACAACAAACAGAAAAATTAAGTTGCTTGTGTATACTAATGTATTATTATGTTGCTATTACATGAGTAATATATAATATAGAATTATACAGGATATTTTCCGAAGACAGTTTTTCTGTACGTTATCGTTATTAAATCTTCTAAACACGACCGTAATCGCTTTTGTGAAGCAGTATTAAGAGATGCTTTGATGGAACTTGAATATCTCGTATAAGTAAAGGTTTCAAAATCATTTGACATTTTTGTATCATTTCAAGATGACGGTTTTCGATGATTCATCTGTCCTGAAATACTTGACGACAGATTCTGCGACAACTGCTCTACGCGTTGCTCTGCTTTGAACCGTACAAAACTTGATAAACTTCTAAAAATTGTGCCTACACAATTAAAGCGGCTTACATATAACATCATTTCGCAAGAAAACATAACGATTCACCATAGTTAAGATAAAAAATATTCATGTAGAGTATACTACGCTTTTCTAAGTCAGTAAATTGGTACATTGGTCATTTCACGAAAAATGGGTTATTTTGATGCATACAATACAATTTACGAAATTCAGAGTTGAGAATTTTATAAACATTTTTTCTACACTATGTGAGAAACCATTGGGCCCAGCTCTACAGCCATTTTTAAAAAACCTATGTTAATTAAAACACAATTAAAAAATGTTTGAAAAAAGCATTACAGTGATTTCATGCCTGCAATTACCTTAATGGTGATTATATTGCAATTCTGAATCTTCAAATGAAAACATTTAACAAAATTTAGTTCTTCACATATACTTACCAGCCACTCTTCTGCGCTGCAGTCAATAGATAAATAACTGTAAATACCTGTGAGATTAGCTTAACGATTACACCGCCTTGTACAATTTTAAAATTTTTGTTGTTGTAAAGTACAAAAAAGGTTTCTAGACATTTAAGACTTTTGGAATATTTAGCGTACAAAAATTATAAAGTTACCATTTGCAGTACAAGCTGCTCCAATTGAAACGATTAAATGCTTTGCGTTTCGATAATGATGTTTTGATCAATTTTTTCTATTTGACGGCCATACAAAATATTTTTATCTACCTCGGGCTTTTTTGGAACCCTGATACACTCTTGGTATGAAAAATAGCATTCGTAACTTGATCTTCACGACTTCTTTACAAACCTCGTTATGCCATTCACCTAGGGTTCGTGTTGCAAATCTCTTGGTTCACAAATTAAAGCTTTTCCAATCTCGTCTGAAAACTACTATTACGTCTTGATCTCAAAAGTTGTTTCTAGAGAAAATAAGCTTAAACTGTTTAAAAAAAGTTTTAACTTAAAATAATTTATTGCGTTGTTTAAAAATATAGTCTTCATAAAACATTGCAGTTTTTTTGAAATGACCAATATACCATTCAATCTATCTTTGATAGGGGTATAAGACGGTTTGCTAGACAAATCGTAATAAATAAAGACATATACATTGAATTTTTGTGTCTTACTGAATAACGTGTATCCCAATAAGAAGATACCAACTGTGGCTCTTAGTTTGCTGGCAAATCGTATGCGACCAAGTAGTAACAGCAGTGAAAAGAGACTTAGATTGGCAGCGATTTCCTACATCAATTTATTAGAGCTCGTTTTTGCTGCTGGTTGTGGAGGTAACTATCTTTGATCGGTTCAATCTATATTTTATCATCATCTAACATAGTTTTATACTTAAAATTGTACGTTCATGTACATCGAAATAGTTAATTTATACATTTAGGCAGGGTGTTAGAGCAATTTTGCTCGGGATAAATGGTGTTGATTTCCAGCAATACGAATTCGGGCTAGAAATTATATCCTAAATGCAAAGAAGAACACTCTAAAGTCTTGACATCAAGCGAGGTCAGAAAACTTGTTTTTTATTGTAAAATATTTTTTTTCTAGGCTTTGTTTTGAATTTTTGTTAAATATAACGAAAACTTGTATTCTTCCAGGAAAATGTTTTGAGTTAAAGTTTTGTAAGTGATGATTCTGCGTAAGAATTCAGTTTTTAAAAAAATAAAAAATAAACTCTCTCATTTTTTAAACAAGCAAAAAAGACGAAAAAGACAAAAAAATACATACAATGAAGAGTAATACTTAATACATTTTTAATATCGTTATCAGACGTGGCACACATTTTCGAACATATAAAAGTCTACAATCTACTAAATTATATGGAAATTTAGTAGATTGTAGACTTTTATGTGTTCGAAAATGTGCACCACGTCCGATAAAGATATTAAAAATGTATAAAGTATTACTCTTCATTGTTTTTATGTTTTTGCCTTTTTCGTCTTTTTTGCTTGTTGAAACAATAAAATCGTTTTTTTTTTAATTTTATCAAAAACTGAATTCCTATGCAGAATCATCACTTCCAAAACTATATCTAAAACATTTTCATTAAGGAGTGGAAGTTTTTGTTATATTTAACGAAAATTTTAAACAGAGCCTAGAAAAAAAAATTTCACAATAAAAAACAACTTTCCTGACCTCGCTTGATGTGAAGACTTTAGGATATTGTTCTTTGCATTTAAGTTGTAATTTCAAGCCAAAATTCGCATTGCTGGAAAGCACCACCATTTATTCCGAGCAAAATAGCTCTGGCTCCCTGCCTAAATGTATAGTTTAACTATTTTGATATCCATTAACGTAGAATTTTAAGTATAAAACTGTATTGGATGATAATAAAATATAGATAGGACCGATCAAAGATAGTTACCTCCACAACCAGCAGCAAAAACGAACTATAATAAATTGACGTAGGAAAACGCTGCCAATCTGAGTCTCTTTTCACTGTTGTTATAAGTTGATCACATACGATTTGCCAGCAAACTAAGAGCCACAGTTGGTATCTTTTTATTGGGATACACGTTATTCAGTAAGAAACAAAAATTCAATGTATATGTCTTTATTTGTTACGATTTGTTTAGCAAACAGTCTTATATCACTATCAATGATAGATCGATTGGTATACTGGTCATTTCACTAAAACTGAAATATTTTATGAAGCCTGTATTTTGAAACAACGCATTGAATCATTTTGAGTCAAAACTTTTTTTAGACAGTTTAAGCTTTTTTTCTCTAGACACAACTTTTGAGATCAAGGCTTAATAGTAGTTTTGAGACAAGATTTAAACGGCTTTAATTTGCGATCCAAGAGGTTTACAACACGTGCCGTAGGCAAGGGGCATAACAATGTTCGTAATGAAGCCTTTATTATCGAGTTACGAATGCTATCGTTCCAACCGAGAGTGTATCAGGGTTCCAATAAGGCCCGATGTAGAACAAAATTTTTTTTATCAAAGCATTTAAAACTTTTATTTAGAGCAGCTAGTACTGCAAATGTTAACAGTATAATGTTTGTTCGCTGTATTTTTCGAATTTCTCAACTGTTTAGAAGCCTTTATTGTACTTAACAACAACAAAAAAACTTTTAAAAGTGTACAAAGCATTTTAATCGTTAAGCTGAATTTGACACTTTTGAAAAGTAGAGGATAAACGATTGTACGAAATGAAGTAGTCAGCCCTTGGAAACCTAAATCAGACCGATCAGTAATTTAGTACGAAAGAGTATACCACCAAATGTAACCCAAAATTTGAGTACGGCTAATCACAGTATCGATATAAACACACGACCTTCGTCTGACTGAAAAAAAGGGTACTTACCAGGTAGCGGCCATTTTTATTAACGTGCACTTTCCAAATTTTGCCAGTAGCTAATGCAAGACAATAGCTTTATAGCAAAATTATTTTGATGGTCATTTCTTTAATATTTATCAAGTAATCATTGTTTTAAGAAGTCCGGTAAAGCGTGCGGCGACGCGTTTGCTCTGCTGCGTCGGTAAAGATACGCGCTGATCCCATTCTGTACCGACACTAGGCTGTCCGCGGGCGTCCGGTGCTTACTTAATTGCAAATTGCATATCTTAGCAACAATCGAACATAAATGGACCTTTTTTTTTTAATCTGCGTATTTTTTACACGTTCGCGCTATCCATTTTTCCTTAAATTGCACCTATCATGAGTAAATCGTGATTATTGCAATGATACCCAATTTTTGTGCCGTTTTTCGTCATTGATGGATTCCTACTGGTTTTTCATTTTCTTACTGACATTACTGAGTTCACTAAAGGAAAATTTTACGCTTATTTGGTTATCAGAAGTTACTAGATTGTTAAAGTACATGTTGATGGGGCAAAACACACGTGAAATTTAAATTACTGATACCGTGGTTGTTTCATTGCTGGTTCTGCCACTATTTTTTCCTCATCATCTAACGTATCACTCAACACTGAATACAGGACCTCATTTTCATCGCACTGCAGGTCCTCAACTTCATACACGTCTTCTATAACATCAGCTACAACATCTTCCAGGTACTTCTCAGCCTTAGATGCGTCTTCCGTGTCTATTAAATCAACTTATGCGTATTTACATCGGAGCAGTTTCTACCCTCACAGCTTTTGCAGAATGACAAACATGGAATCTCAATCCTACGACACGAGCACAGTTGTGTCTTGCAGCCTTTTAAGCAGTTACAATAAATCATGCTTAAATATTTATCAGGCAGCGTAGCATTTGTCGTCATTATTGGGAGTAGGCCGTTTTTGGTCGATTTCCAGCCATAATTTACTGGAATTATGCTTGTGTTGAAATCCCACGCTCGCATTTCGCAACTGCTAGAATGTGCGTAAACACTTTTGTGCCAGTGCCGATTCAGTAGGTGGTAAAACGGCGAGATTACTGACGTTCTGCAGAGACAGTCTCTTAAATAGTTTAAATCTTAGATTATTAACGTTAATATCTCCATGCGAACCATATACTGCGCACACTAGCTGCTTTTCACTTTCAATCAACGACGACGAGTCGGCACAAGGATCGTTGAAGCATCTTAATCTTTGTCGTAATTCTGGATTATTCAGTATTGACTTTAAAAACTTTACTTTTCCGATTCTAAAGAAGGCCGAAATCGTATCACATCCAGAAAAGCAACAAAAAAATGTGACGAGATCCTTTATAGCAGGATATTTGAAACTGTTGCATAAGTAGAAAATTGTTTCAGTTTGTTTGCCCGATTTGAGTAAGTATATATTCGTTTTATCGTGTGACAGTTGTGTCAAAATCACAAGAAGATCGGTGTCTTCACCGACAACGACCACGTTTTGATATACTCTACTAAAGTCTATGAGTGTTTACACAGTTACTGCATTTGCGTCCTCGGCAGCCTGCTTATGAAGGATATCTGTCGTATTCAACATTTCACGGAGCAGCGATATTAACTTCTTCTTGTTCATCTCATTACTTAAAAATGTTGATTGCTTGATTGAGGGCAGATCACGTTTTACTTCCATCTCTGGTGCTGGTGCTTTTTTCCATCAATGACGAAAAACGGTACAAAAATAGGGGATCATTGCAATAATCACGATTTACTCATGATAGGTGCAATTTACGAAAAAATAAATAGCGCGATCGTGTGGAGCACGAAAAAATACGTAGATAAAAAAAATTAGTCCATTTATGTTCGACTGTTGCTGAGATATGCAATTTGCAATTAAGGAAGCACCAGACGCCCGCGGACAGCCTAGTGTCGGAACAGAGTGCGATCAGCGCGTATCTTTACTGACGCAGCGCAGCGAACGCGTCGCTGCATCCTTTTCTGGACTATTCAAACCAATGATTACTTACTAAATATTAGTGCAATAAGTATCAAAATAATTTTGCCATAAAGCTATTGTCTTGCATTAGCTACTGGCAAAATTTGGAAGGTACAAGTTAATTAGAACGGCCACCACAGGTAAAAATTAAAAGTACCGTATCTCAGCTTGTATTGGTCCTAAAACAATTTTTTTATTTGAATTCATGTAAAAATAAACGCAATCGAAGGCATTTTATTGCAAATCTCTAAGTTGTAAAATGGCGGAGTTTCAAAACATAAAAAATGGTTTTAAAAAAAAAAGAAAAACACGACATAATAAAAATAATCGTAAATTGCTATGTTGTAAGATATTGTTATTATCTAGCGATTCCAATTGGTTTGGTCGGGATCCTATGACGGTGACAGAAGTTACAGCGTGTCAAAGTTTTAAATTAACAATTTTGCAATTGGTCGCCATATAGTTTATAGGCGACCGGTCTGGGCTCATTTTGTTGATGATGCCAATATCCATGAAATATTCGAATTTCATGGAAAAAATTATTTCTTTATATGTTTTTTAATGCTTTTTGTTTTTTGCGTACTTCAAATTTGTCACTTATCTTCAGCAAAAAATTTTTTTTTTAATTTTTTAAAACTATTAATATCTATGTACAATCATCTGCTCAAAAACTTTCATTCAGAATTTTTTTTGCTAAGACCAATTGTTTTCAAGATATTGACGAAAAGCTGGAAAAAAATCAGCTTTTAAAGTTATTTTGCAAGTAAAAACCATGTTCCGAAGTTAGGTTTTTCTAGACAATTAAATGGCTTATTATGTAGACCAAGACCTTTATTTAAGCCTTTTTTTCCACGACCAACTCGCAACGGTCGGAAAACCCCCAGCTCCCCGTCTAAGGTCTGAAATTACTGTAACGCTTTTTTGAAACTTTTTTACAATTGTGTTCAAATTACATAGGATTGTTAAAAATGGCTGTAGGGCCCGATGGCTTCTAACGTAGCATAGAAAAAATGTTCATGTAACTCTGAACTTTGAATTTCGTAAATTTTATTGTATGCATAAAAAAAAACCATTTTTTGTAAAATGTCCCGTGTACCAAATTACCAATTTAGGAAAGCGTAGTTTACTTAACATAAATAGTTATTATCTTAACTGTGGTAAATCTGTATATTTTTTTTGAAATGACGTTGTAAGTAAGACGCTTGAATTGAATAGGCACGATTGTTAGAAGATTATTAAATTTTTTACGGTTCAAAGCAGAGCCACGAGTAGAAAATTTGTCACGGAATCTGTCGTCAAGTATTTGAAGACGGATGAATCCTCGAAAACCGTCATCTTGACATGATACAAAAATGTCTAATGGTTTAGTAACCTTCAATAATACGAAATATTAAAGTCCTATCAAAGTATCTCTTAATACTGCTTTACAAAAGCGATGACAGTCATGTTTAGAAGGTTTGATAACGATAACGTACAGAAAAACTGTATTCGGAAAATATTCTGCAAAAACTAACACATGCGATGAAAAAAAATTTAAATTTCTATTTTTTTTATCATGAGTCTAAAAATCTATATTATTTACTACTCGTGTAATAGTAACATAATAATACATTAGTATATACAAGCAACTTAATTTTTCTGTTTGTTGCAGAATAAATCCTAAATATATGTTAATTGACTGCAAACTCTAGACAGTAACAGACAAAAGTTTTCTATTATCTTATTTATTGGATAGAAACTTGTTTATTAGGATTAAAAGAGATTTATTATAGAAAAAGTACCCACTATTAGTCAGAAGGTGGGTGCCCAGGCACCCTTGGACCCTCTTTTGTGTCGCCTATGCTATAGTGGCAGGGAGCGTTGTCCTTACCGGCACAGCGGCACTTGGAAAGCTCCTTCAGAGCCTAGTCAATATCACATGAAAATAATAATGATAGAAAAAAGGGTGCAGTAATCCTGTGACTGGGCCTCTAAGGCTGTTGCAGTACTCGGGGAAAAAATTGTTTCCTGTTATATCTGCAAAAATCCACTCATGATTCTTTTCAAAACCGATCATAGTACGAAAATTTAGCTCTAATTCAAGAATATACGCCAAAAATAGAAACACGTTGCATACAGTTTTTGAGATATCAAAATTTTCGGGCTTCAGCTAGATTAAAACCCCTAATTAACTGAACTTCCCTAAGTGCCCATCGCGTCTTAAAAACGTTTAAAAAATAATCTTCAAAACGATTTTTGAAGTACACGAGCGTGGTTTAATGTTTGTATTCATATTGTATATGTTTTCAGGTTTTCTTTTAAAACCTGTTAACGAGTTGCACTTGCACAGAAATTTTTTGTTTTTATAAATATTATGCGTAGTAGGTATTAAGATGTCAACCACCCGATTAAAACACTGAATAGAGGGGTGTAGCATATTCACCACATAAATAACACAAATTCGCAATAGTAGTTGTGGTCGCCCTGACCGGATAAGCATTAGTGGAGATCCCTTTTTTTTCTATGGAGGGCGCACCAGACTTAAAAAAAACGCCTGAGGTATGAAAATTAATTTATTGTAACAATTGCCCATGATATCATAAAGTTGCTGGATGGTCATATCTAATTGATGCACTATTAACATGCAAACAAATGCATGAAGGATCCTTAAGTTATTAATTGTACTATAAATAAAGGACATTTTTAATGGTTTTAAATTTTTAGTACATTTGTGCCATTCTTATAACTAAATTTTGTAATTTTTGATTGTAAGTTGGATGAGCGTTGTGTGTGCTTAGCAAGAGATTTATAGACACACTCGCTGGTGAGGATTCATATTTCTCCGGATTTACCGATAACGATACATCAATTAGTATCAGATATTGAATTAAAACTACATTCAGCGCCTTCAGTGCATAACTATGAAACTTTATCAATAATAGAGAGCGCTTATTTTTGCACACTTGTATCAGTTAATACGTCCACCCTATCGATTTATTATTTATTCTAAATAATGTAAGTCCACGTTGTGCGAAAATATTTAACGTATATGTTACAAGTCAAATTTACATAAGAACATCAAAATAAAGCTTGTACAATTCAATATTTTTTTTGTCGACAGGTGCAGACTTGACGTAAAAAAAACGCAAAAAGTGCTAGGACGATGTTGTCATAAGGACTTTCCGTTTAAAATTTTTGAAAAATCTATTAGATGTGTCGAGTAGATTATCAAAAAATATTAGACAGTGTTTTTGTTTCATAATAGTAGAAAATGACGAAACTAAAATACATTAAAGTTCAGGAGAGTAGGCATGTGGCGTATTGTACTCTTACTCCACAACCTTGATGTACTCTAGCTCCATCATTTTTTGTTTGTACAAAAAATGATAAAATACGTGTCTAATGTTTTTCAATAGTCTACCTTGTATACCAAAAAATTTTTAAAAATGTACTTATACTAAATCTTTATCACTTATGTAAACGTTGTCTAAGTCGAATACAAGTAATACAAAATACTTAACACGTAATGTATATACATGTCAACGAACCAGCCATAAAGATGTTCTTTTGTGTATTATCTAAATATTCGGATAACTTTCCAATAACTGTAAGAAAAAATTCGTGGGTATGTACATATCGAACGGTATTTGGCATCTCCTTGCCGAACGGTAAAGAAGGTTATCCAACTTGCAAAAAAGGGAGCTATACATAATATTGAACAAAAAAGGGGGTTATCTAACTCAATTATTCGATATAGATCCTTTTTCGTAAGTCAGATAGCCCCCTTTCTCGCTTATCGTTTTTAGTAGCCATTCGAAGATAGCTTCATTTTGTTTCCCTAAATCAAGATAGCCTTTTCCTTTCTCTGTATCGACAATAGAGTGAATTCCATAATTTTTTAAAATATCCAACAGACAGTATCTGAATACAACCCTAAAAAGCAAAAAAAATAAACCAAGATAATCGATTTTTAAAGATCGAAAAAATCAAAGACAAAAATTAGAAACGGAAAAAAGAATTTCTATTTAAAGAAAGAATCTAAAAAAAAGTTAAGCTATGTCTAATCAAGATAATCGAGGCAGTTTTCATATTTGATTGATAACAGGTTTACTCTATTAATATTTTTTCTAATTTGAAAAAAATTTTTGCTTTATTATAAATTTAACAAAATATAAAAATTCACTTTAAATTATTAGAATGAAACGATACGTCCCCTTCTTTTGATGACCGAATTCGGAAGAAAAAAGGAGACCTTTCATTTAATGATAACGCTAGTCGCATTCGTAGTCAAATAAGTACTTATAGACATATTTTAGCTTTTACTTTAAAAAAAATACTTTACTCTAAACAAATTTTAAGACTCTCTATATACTAAAAATTAAAAATGTAATTAAAAAAAACATAATGTGGAAAGATGGACAGCAAAATTTATGTTGTAGCGAATTGATGCTTGCAAATCTTTTTACGTCCTATTCTTGTGAAAGCACTTGGTTCGTGGCGGATGTAACCATGTTATTCCTGTCAATGTATTGGTCTTAGGCATGCTGTACATTATTATTATCGATAGTTAAGGACGGGAAATTTTATTTTAAAAAATAAACAAAAGATACCTGATGAGTTGGAAAATATTTATACGTAATGAAATAAATATAAAATCCATTAGAATAGGGAATAAGCTATCATTATAAAAGATTGTCATAAAATATATTTATTATTACAAATTAAAAAAAAATAAGAATAACAATAGTGTGTATTTATGCAATAAATATAAGTTTATTGTCATTATTTTTAATGTCACTTGATCAATTGTTAACTTGATCATTAATAGCTAAAAGAAAAAAAATTTAATCGAAGTCGAGAAGACAATAAAATATCAATATAACATACAAACAAGACTAATTGATCAAATCAGGATTCTTTCACAGCAGTGATTATCATTCGCATGAAAAAATTTGCTTATGTATATTGAAATACATAGCGAAAAAAATCAACTAAAAAAAAAACAATTTTTAAATCCGATAAAATATAAATAAAAATGAATGTGACCGCGATACTAAAATTTATTTTAGCGGTCACTATAATTTTGACATAAAAAGTTTTGTTGCATCTCGATCTTTTGAGGGAATCCGGATTAATCTCAGATCTAACTTATTTGATACTCACACACACACGCACACGCAGACGGACATTTTTGCCAGAGTAGTTGAATTTGACTCTAAACTTTAGAAAACTCATTTCTAGCATCTTAGCTTGAAATATAATTTCTCTTCCATTACATAGCTTCCTCCATAAAAAAGCAATGACGATTTTTACAAATTATAATGAATTGAAGCTGGATATTACACCAAGTAGTATATTAGTAATTTTTGTGGATGATAAACTACATTTAGTGAAAGGTGTCCAGCGGGAAAATGATAGCGTGATAAAGAATGCAAAATTTGACGTTGTAAAGTATTTTTACCATCCCTCAATCGGCATTATGACATTTTGCTTTTTCATAGAGGAAGCTTTGTAATAAAAAAAATATTTACATTTTAAGATAACATGCTAGTAATATGTTTTCTGAAATTAAGAATCAAAATATACTACTCTGGCTAAAATGTTTGAGTCTTTGTGTGTATGTCTGTATCTGTAAGCTTGTATGTGTGTTCTTGAGTGTCTGTGTGTGTGTAAGATCAGTTGGATCTCAGAATTTCCTCGACAAATTGAAATTCAACAAACCTTTTTTTTGTTCAAGTATTATGATCATAGCTGAAGAAAAGAAGCTGATTTCTTAGTATTTTTTTATTATTTTGATTCTAACGGTCTTTTGAAACGGATATTTTCGTTACATAATTTTTCTGCCTTTAATCTGTGTTTGAGAATATTTTAACACAAAAAATCTGGATGATCGTAAAATTTTCTACAAAATCACATGTTCAGATTAAAACAATAAAAATTTTGTGTGTAGGTGTTTATAGTTGTATGCATGTAAATGGCTATATCTCAGGATTTCTTCAACAGATTTTGATCAAATATCGCGTAGTTTTTTCTTTTGATGTTAAGAATACCGCTGAAAAATAAAAAAAAAGTTTTGCGTCTGATTTTTTTCCAATTCTAATTTTATTTATGTTTAAAAATTAATTTTTTTTATCAATATGATTGTTTTGCTATCTACTGTTGTTTTGGCGTTCTTTAACTTTATAAATCCAAACAATTACATAATTTCATATGAGCAAATATAATTTGGTCAAGTTGACAAAATTGTTTGTGTATGTTTATTTTAGAACAAATATAAAAAGCGATATCTCAGGATGGCCATTACTGATTCGGATCTAAACAAATTTTTTTTACGTTTCTAATCACTGCAAACAAAATTGGTTTTTGCGGGTTTACTTATGTTTATTTTAAAATAATCGATTTTTAAAAATATTTTGTTTTACGTTTGTTTAATTCCCTATATGTTTTGCTAATAATTTGCACATATATTGGTACTAATCATAATCAACATTGGAAAAAGTTCTATTTGTTCTAATACGTCTTGTTTTTCTTTAGATTTTTTATTGTGATTTTATTTATTTTGGAAGATAAATTTAAAAAAAAACTTTGGTTTCGCTTATAATGTAAAAATTCATAATATTATTAACATTTTTCGAGCATAGAGTTATATTTATTACAAAAATACGTATTATACTGATTATAACTATTATTTCTAATGTTTAATAATTTTTAACAATGTATTTTATTATTGAGAAATATTTTTAATACAAGTTCACTTCTTACTCTGATTTACTTTATATGTATTCTATTACGTTTTCATGTTTTCTAAATCGTAAGGTATTTTTTATTTGTTTTATCATGGAGCTTTTTGGGCCTTCAACTATCGATAAGAATAATGTGTAGCATGTATAAAGACCAACTCATCATCAGGTATAAGGTGGTTACAATATGCACGAACCAAATGCTTCCACTAGAATAGGACGTGAAAGGATAAGCAATCACCAATTGGCTACAACATTAATTTTGCTATCCATCCTCTCACATCAATTATTGTTATATTTATATTGTTTATTTTCAATATATAATGAGTCATGAAATTATAGATAAGTGTATGGGTACTTATTTGTGTACGAACGCAATAAACGTTATCCTAAAATAATTAATCTCCTTTTTTCTTCTGAATCTTGTCCTAATAAGAATGGAACATGTTATGACTAATAATTCAACGAAAAGTAAGAAAAGTATCATGTATGTAGTCAATTCTACTCCAGGCTATAACCATTTATTCATTTATTTAATTATAATGTATTTTTAACGTCTCGGCTGCTATGGCGCTCAGCTACTTTTAAGTGCACTGATGTTAAATAAACAAATATAAATTTAAAAAAAATTTATTGGAATGAATAAACAATGAGTTATTTGAGCTTTATGAATTGATTAGATGAATTAGAAATCCGTTGTCCATTAAAGATCACTCATGGTGAAAGATTTTTGTTTGTTTGAGACGAAGTTCTCCTTTAATGCACTTGAAAAAAGCTAAGTGCTATAGCAGCGAAAACGTTGTTAATAAATTTTAAATGAATAAAATATTGTATAGTCTAGGCCTGGAGTAGAATTAATTTTTACGAAGAAACATATTGTCATATCCTACTTATTTTCAGTGGATTTTTAATATTTTTTAAATTCAAATTAAGTAAAACTTTTGGCTTCTGACTATCATTTTATATTTAATTATGATGGAATTGAAAATAATATATTGAAGGAAAAAAAAGTCTTTATTCTAATCTCAGGATTTTCTCCATGAATTTTGGGTGTACACTTTCAGTTTCTTTTCTTTTCTTGTAATAGGCGCGTACGGGATAGCAGGACAATACCTTTGGGGACGGATTCCCAACAGGTGTGACGCCGCATAATATTTTTTCCCATTATAGGCTAACGATTCGTGTAAGGTTACACAAGATCATAAGCAAATCATACATGTACGATTACCGTTGTTACTGTGGCCCTGTACCTAGCGCATCTACCTATAGAAAGCATTAATCCGGCCGTGTATGTATAACAGGCACCCGTGCTGAAGAGGACATTGCTCCTGAGTACAAGTGGCTTTAGCTCTACGTAAAATTTGTCTAATCACCGAATCGAGTCCCAGGCTATTAAGCGAAAGCTTAGGCCTAAAAATTTAGTAATTTCTTAGTTGCACCCTTCCGACTCAGCATATAAATTTGAAGGCTCCGAAGCGGGATTAGTTCGGTGTTAGGGAAAATTTTAGTTGCGAAGGATCCAAAATTAAGAATAGAAAAATAATTAAAAAAACGAGTTAATTAAAAAATAATATAAATATATGTAAACAGCTAAAATCAAAGTAAATAAAACATAAAAGGAAAACAAGCAATTTCTTTGTAATAAGAGATCCTCCGTGAGATACCACGCTAGGGAGCTGGATCTGGTACCACGCTGGGGAGCTGGACCTAATACTACACTAGGTAGCTGGATCTAGTACAGTACTAGGGAGCTGAGTTTTAAACTCGCGCTGTCTGGCTGGAGTTGGACCCGTGCTGTCTGGCTGGTGTTGGGCCCGTACTGCTCGGCTGGTATTGGACCCACACTCTCTGGCTGGTGTTTGCGTAGGCGATCTCTTTACGCAGTAATTGCGCCAATAGCTAAGTAATCCTAAGCACACAAAAAAAACTAAATTCTAGTGACGGCAAATAAGGGAGACGGCCCAAGACATATAAAGACACCAGTTAGAGTACCCCAAACAACCCAAGGGAATCAAGGGCATATTTGGAGAAAAAGCGAGAATACATAATCACTGAGCTCTATAAGATTCATCACACGCTTTAGGTGCAAGATTGTCATCCCAATTAATGGTAAATTCCTTCGTTCCAAGTCTTCGTTCCAGATCGGGTTTCAAAAGCCCTTTAAAAAAATGATAATTTATATAGTGAGTTGCAAGAAAAAATTTACAAGTTAGCTTTATTTATAGTCGACCATGGTAATAATAAATTTGTATTCGGTAATTTGTAAGCTTATCTTTGTAATATTAGTTTTAATGAAGAAGTATATATGTATCAATAAAAAAATGAAAATAATCATTAGAGAACGTTCATGGAGGTGAAAATGTATGAAAGATAGGCTGTTTCCCACAGGAAAAGACGTTGTTAAGATCCATCTCTACATTCTCTCTCTTATTTTATGTATATTATCATTAAATATCTGATCTATTAACACAACTATTTTGTAAGTTATCAAACCCCAGCCACTTAACAAATATTTGATCACAACGTTCTTTATGAACTATCTAAAAAAGACATCTAAATATTCAGCCTTTACAAGTTATTGCTCATAAAAGCCTCAAGATACAGGCTGATATACTATAATATTTTAAATGTTAGGTAATGAGAATTTTTTCGGATACTTTAGCGGTTGTAAAAATCTCTATTGATTCCGTGCATAGCCCTTTTCGAAAAAATTTTTTACTTTGCTTGTACGTTCTTTATCATTTATTTTCAATTTCAATTTTTTTCTGTCAGGCTTATCTTGACGTTGATAGCGTCTTTTAATTTTAGCTTCATTAGTAGATGTAATATCTTTTGGTTGCATGTCTGTTATTTAACGACTTTAGTTATTATAGGCTGCAACTAAATCTGGCAGTGAATCAAGCCATTTATAGTTGCCATTCAAACTGAATTTAACCTTCATTCTATTTTTTAATGTACAAGTAACTACCATACATAGTGATGCTTTAAGGATGCTGTATGTTGAGTACAGATGGATTTTATACTTTTTCAATAAATTTTGACACCTCTCATCATAAAACTCATGAGCTTTATCTGTATGCAATTTTTTTGGTACTTCACCTCGACTGAGTATAGATTTCATTGCCGCTATGACGTCATCTTCTGATTTACGTTTCACTGGTATGCCCCATGCATACTTTTAAAATACATCGATTACGGTTAGTATATACCTATAACCTTTGATTTCTCGAGGATAAGGTATCATTTTTACGAGATCAGCTTGTAAAGTTTTATCCAATTCTGGTGCATCATACTTCCGACGTGGATAGTTTCGGCTACCTGGTTTGTGGAGCTTTTTCACTACAGATTTCTTCTTATAATCCATCCTTGTTAGTGTCTGGATAGTGAATGCGATGAAAGATGACAATTACAACCTGTACCCGGCTCGCGTGACCTCCCCTGCTCTGATTATATTCTGCTGTGAAGTTGGAAATCTGAGCCGATGGCTCTTTTATAATATATACTTCCTACTCTAATTTTACTATTTTATGTGTAAATAAGGCATTCAAAATGTGTAACATCACACTTAGCTTATCTTCCTAATTTATTACAACTTATTTCTACTTTTGAAAAATGCTGGGATTCATGGCATTATTATCGATAGTGATTTTGTATTAAATACTAAGAGGACCTTGGCTGCTTCTTTTGGTCTGGCACAGCGTACGTCCGAACAAGGCGATTCTTATTTCGATACTGATACGGGTGCATCAATATATGTATCCTTTTTCCTGCAACTCTTTGATTATTACAGATATAGTAGTTAGCTTACAGAGAACCTTTTGTTTGCTAGCAATAAGATGAAACATCAGAGCTAGGATTTTATCAAATTTATTACTATTATACGTTATAATTAATCCATTTTTGATGAATCCTGTTCGATGCGCACTTAAAGTTTGCAAAAGTTTGTAATACTTTTTGTAATCATTTCAAATTATGCAAGTTGTATCAGGATGTTTTTTCACAAGTAGCTCCATTTATTCAACGCTCATAGGACATTTTAACTTATTCACTATGATTTTATACTTGTTAAAATTTATTGATGAATTTCCAAACTTGTACATTTCATCTTTCTTTCCAAGCCTGTACATTAAATGTAATAAATCATTCTGATCTTCATGAACTACTCGTAAATATACGTTGTTGAACGTGTTTTTATTATTATTATCGATTTGCTTTTAGATAATAATATTCACTTCATCATAGTTATCATGATCATCATTATTATCACTTAGACTGAAAACAGACTCAAATATCATATAATAATAGCAATATTTTTTTTTATTTAATAGATTGGTAGCTGCTATGCATATGGTTTATCAAAACAATTGTCAGTCACAGAATTTTTTTTTTCATCATTTACTTTTTCTGCTTCAGTAATTATTTACTTGGGAGAATCTTTGATTAATTAAAAAGTTTCAGGTTGTTCACTTTTAAACCTAATCTTTTTCAAATTTTAGGAATCTGTGCTTCTCTTTTAGAGCTTCTCTTGCTGTTAACAGTTAGTTAAGTATATCTTTTTCTGGCTCGTACATGTTGACTCTACAACGTCTTAGAGTAGACCGATTAGTTTGCGCTACACACTTTTATACTTATAGCAAACAAGTCAAACTCTTGCGATATCGACCGCTGTTAATCAGTCTGTCCTTGTCGATAACAACAGATACATATTTATCATCATCCTGACAGTTAGAGCATAAATCTTTGAAGTGACTATATGACATATCAGAATTCTTATGATCATCACACACGTATTCAAAATTGAGGTAGTCTTGTCAAAAAAAAGCCAAAAGATTAACGTTATTTCTCACCAGGTGTTTAGTACTCGTACATAAATGACTGACAGAGATAGAAGCAGTCCACATTTTTATGTCGTCCCGTGCAGTCTAAAGCTCTAACATTATCCTGTTTTTCACATGGTATGTCATCGAAAATCATAATAGAATTTCGTACAGCATCGTCTGGAGATACTACTGCTTCATATTTACTGAAAAGAAAGTATTGCACGAAATCTATGGGTTCCAATAACTCGTACAAAAACTTATATTTTGGTTGGTCAAGTGATGGATGTTTTTAAACCCTAATGCATTAGAATGTATGATGAGCGCCGATAAATTGTTCGTCTTACCGCAATCAGACTTACCTGCTTACCAGCCGTACGCATCCGTAACTTATGGTAACAGTGATGAAATCTGTATCTCAATTTACAATCAAGATTTATGTGTGCTACAATCTTGCAGTTTCCTTCACGCTCATGAAAGATAAGTAATACAGCTACAAAAAATAATCAATTTGTAAACAACGCCATTTGTCATCTGTTTGAAAAAATTATGCATGAAATAGGCGCTATAGAGATGGATAAGTGCAATTACGTGGTTCTTACGACCCGCATGGAAAATTGGTTAACACTTAGTCCTGAGCAGGATGTAAAAACTGAGAATTTTGGTTGGTTTGGAACTTCAGATAAATCAAGTCTTAATAAAAATAATGGCTATTTTAGAGTCTTGATTCCTTTAAATACGATTTTAGGTTTTGCTGAAAACTATCACAAGATCGTTGTTAACGTGAAACATGAGGTTATACTCACGGGATTAAAGACTGATTTTAGTGCAGTTTCATGAACATAGATACTGACTGATAGAAACGCTAATGCAGTACAATGATAGAAAGACTGTAAGATGGAAATTTGAAACTTAAATGGCTCATGCTCTATGTAGTAATCCGACTCTCATAAAAATTGTTCCATATAAGCTTATATCTATGAGTTCCTGAATTTAGGAGATCTATGAATATCCCCTCTTGCCCACAACATCAAAACATATTTGGACAGTCAAAACGTCCAATCAGTTGGCAAAACCACGCTATGTAATTTTAGATTTTCAGAAAAACCATAGAAATTAGAGGAGAGTAAGTGTTAGCATATTTGATCATTGCAACATAATAGATGTAAAACTCTATTTAAATTCGCAATATTATCCTTATGATGATCTCAATCTCAAAATAAGAAAAAATAAGTTTGCATTGTTGTCTGATATGTATGCTCCTCTTCAGAATTCATGTTATGGTAATGATTATGTCCCACTATTCAGCAAAATCCGCGTTTTACCTCATATACCTATGATCTTCATCGACTGCTCCAAGCAAAACGAATCGCTAAAAAATCCTCCGGTTGATGAACGTTAGGAATTGGAATCTTATAAAAATTTCCAGTCAACACATTGGCCTACTGCTCGATTCAAAATGATCGCATTATTAAGTACAGTACAGTCCGATGAGTGGTGACGTCAACTAACTCATGTAGAGTAGTGATGCTGGGGGTAAAGCTTTAAAGGCTGATGTATGGCACTGCTAACATCATTCGTATTTCAGCCGTCATGAAGAAAGGTCAACAGAGCATAGAAGAAGAAGAGAATAAACGATAATAAGTGGAGTGGGAAAAATTTGAAAAGAGACACGCCGAGGAGTGTGCAGAAAAAAAGTCCGAAGAAAAAGATACTAACAGCCGTAAAATCTTTTAAAATCGATATGTCACACAAACCGACCATTAGAAAATCCACTAGCGAGGCAAATCATCAAAAGCTTCCAATTAAACATTATTGTGATGATATAAATCTTAGCTGAAAAATTTAACAGAAATGTTTTCAACCATCATTATCTGAACGTGAAGGTTATAAAAAGCTAAGATAAATGGATTACGTAGTTGACATGCAGGGTTTCCAACAGCCTGTCTACGATTTATTTCTTAAACAACTATCTATATCGCCGCTCAAGTATAATCGTAAACCTATAGTGTGTCTCTTCAACGAACCGTTTCCATGGCAACGACTTTCCGACAATCACAGAAGAGCAAACAGTTGGTTAGAAGGCCGTTTTCACAGTATCTCATGAGAATCAGGGAATTTCCCATACAGCACTATTGGCATAATTCTTCGAGAACACTCTCAAGGTGCTACGGAAGTGTATGTATTTGGTTCCTTAAGCAAAAAATGACTAGAGAGGTTTAAATTTTAAGTTTCGGACATAACTGATTTTGGCTACCTCCAACTGAGAAAATAAAGCTAGTCACTGTTTGTCCTTATCATGATACAGCATACAAATCAAGCTATGCTCATTTTAATGTTAGACTTTACAAAAAGATTTTACGCTATTTGCCTTAGTCCATAGTATAGGTGAGAAAAATGCTTTGATATATAGACACACATAGCCAACATCATTTTTATTTTTATTTTATGGACTTTCTGAATTTATTCATGATTTTTCATGATATACCTCGTGAATAACAAGACAATGTGAAGGCATGCTACTGCATGGGACTTCATGAAAATGTGGACTGCTTTCATCGCTGTCAGTGATATGCACGAGTACCAAATACCTTGTGAGAGATAATGTTAATCTTTTAACTCTATACCAAAAAGATGAGCTCAGTTTTAAACACGTGTATGATGATCATATGAGCTGTGATATATCCTATAGTAAGTTCCAAGATCTATGCGTTCAGTGATGGAATAATGAATATTATGGATTTGTTGTTATCGAGAAAGACTGATGGATCAGCAGTGGTTGATATTGCAAAGGCAACTTTGCTATAAATATAGGAGTGTGTAGTGCGAACCCATCGGCCTACCCTAAAACGTTGAAGTGACAATATGTGCGAGCGTGAAAAAGACGTACTTCATCAACTGATGAAGGCAAGAAAATCTATAAAAAAGCAGTAGAGATTCCTACAATTTAGAAAAGATAAGGTTGAAAAAAAGCTGAGTAAAACTTTTAAACAAATTACAGATCCTTTTATGGAAATAATTACTGAATCAAAAAAAGTTAAAAATAAAAGATACTATTATGTGACTCATAATTATTGTAATGAACGATTGACAAAGCAGCTACTTATTAATTGAAAAAAATGAAGAAAAATACTGCAATGATAATAAGATGTTGAAGTCTGTCGTCAGTGAAAGTGATAATAATGATGATGATGATGACGATGATACAATGGATATTATTATCAAAGATCAAACCGATAATGGAAATAAGAACACGTCCAACAACATATATATTTACAGATTGTTGGTGAAAATCAGAAAGATTTGTTAGATTCATTGTACGGGCTTTAAAAAGAAGATGGAATGTACAAGTTTAGAAATTCTTAAAAAAATTTTAATTACAATCAAATGAGAATGAATAAGTGAAAATATTCAATGGGCATTGAAATAATGTAGGTACTTGTAAAAAAAAATATTCTGGCACAACGTACATGACTGAAGATGATTAAGAAAAATATTACACATTCCTGCTAACTTTAAGTGCGCATCGAATAGGATTTAGCAAAAATGGAATGATTCGAACACGGTATAGTTATAAATTTAATAAAATTATTGCTCCGATGATTGATGTTATTGCTAGGAAAAAAAAAGGAATATTGTTATCTTACTACAAAATTTTGTTCATAAATTCTATAACTTTTTGACGTCATTACCTCCCAATCTTGATCTTTAATGTGCTCTATCTCCGTCATGTTTTTTTACAAGAAAAAAGAAAAAATATGTGTCCAATACTTTTTGATAATGTATCTGACAGACATAATAGATTTTTCATGAGAAATGCTCATTATTGAAGAGTTACGGGATGAAGTGTATATATATTTATGCATGCACCTGCTTTAGTATCAAAATAAGCATCGACGTGTTCCAAACTTAGTCCATTTAAATGACTTGAAAATGAATTTCCAGAAAATATGATAATTAATTTCAAACTTTATAATAATCAGTATTGGACTTCAATATATTACTTAGTATTTCGAAAAATGTTTTCGCATACCAATTCATTAATTCCTGAACCGACCAAATAGAGCGATAGTACGATGAAAATCAAATGCTTTCAAATTTACGACCCTTGGGTGAACATTTTTAGTACAAATTTGATTGGTTGTAATTAATGTTATTCAACGGTGTCATAGTTTGTTAGGACTAGTACGCTCAAAAGATATGCCTAATAAATGCTTTTACAAAACATCCGCTAGCATCACTGAGGCACCCCTTTTTGTACGTCAAGTAATTGGTATCTATACGTTTTGATTGCACACGCGAGAACTCTTGCGAACGCAACAGCAGAGCACCCAATTACGCTGATCGAAGATGAGTCTCCTACGTTACATAGTAGTAACAATGGTGACCGTTTAGATGCTGTTATTATTTGACAACTGACGAAAAAACTTCCTAAAGATTTTGTGGACAACAAAGCCTTCAACACGGACTTAAGATCGTGTGGTAATTATTGTTTTGATTTTACATTTTTTATGTGTAATACACAATTATTATATATCTTTTTTTTCATAAGATGCTATTGTTAACGATAGGATGGCCGCGACTGTTTAAAATGGTATTAGTAGAAGTGAGAATCTTTAGAAAAAACGTAAAATAAATTATTTTGTTTATAAAAACTAGTGAATCAAAGCATAGCATTAATTCTTCCGCGAAAGCAGAATTATATACATCATAGAACTACTTTTGCATTGATAAGCTTAAGCTAGAGCGTGATGCAAATATTAAGATATCTATCTTTGCACTTGCCACAACTTTACCATGAAGAATTTTTTTCCATCCTTTCAGGCACGTTCATATAAATTAATGTGAAAATGTATTGTCTGCATTTTTCATCTTAAAATTATTCTTAAAAACCGCCTCTATTTCTTGTACAAATTTAAAATGTCCCCGGTTTTTCTTGGCTAACCGCGGTCAGTTCTTGGTTTGCATTAAAAATTAATATTCTTTAGGTTTTGCTGTTAGCCATCCGGATATTTTCAAATTGAACCCACGTGCCGACTTTGAGGTCACTGTTGACGTTAAGTCTGTTGGTGTTCTGGCCCCGTAGCACTAGTAATGACGTCACAGCTATCTACTATATTCCTATACTCACTACTTCTAAAGCCTTAGCGGTAAAATAAACGGACCAATAGGGGCTCAGAGCTATTCAGGAGTAAGTAAAAACTCTAATATTATTCAAAGATTTGAAAGGAACAGATTGGAAAACCGCTAAAAAATCAGTTATGATCTCATTCGCAACCGAATTTTGAAACTAATTAATATCTGAAATAAGATGCCGTACACCATTTCATTATTCATTTTTATGGAACTTTTTTGTGGTTAAAGGTAGGTGTGCCTTATTGGAATCGTGCGCAATTCTGAAACAGCGCCATCAGTAGAGGGATTTGAGAACGTTTGGACTAGAATAGAAAAGGAAAACGGTGATAAATGATAGATGCATATGTTAATGTTTAGACCAAAACAAACCCAACATATACCTATCCCTTTATACTGTTGTCCTTTTCTATTCTAGGCCGAACGTTCTCAAGTGCCTCGACTGGTGGCACTGTTTCAGAATTGCGCTCGAGGCCAATACTACAGTTGCTCTGCTCGTTAGTCAATAAAGTATCGTAACTCACTGACTGCATTTGCTCCAGCGCAGTAACATCATAGTAAAGCTCGTAATCAAAGGAGGTTGGCTGCTGTACTAGTGTTGCTCTCCACTCCGCCATACTGCGTTTGCTTGAGCAGCATATCAGTATAAGGAAGTATCACAAGAAGGCTTTGTACGTCTACATGTATATTGTAACTTGCATGTATATATAGACACGGAAAAAGACGCTAGTATCGCTTGGGCACTGACACGCCATCTGATGGTTATGCTTTCTTGCGATACTCCTTCATGGGGAAGAACCTACGCTATTGTATCCACTATTTTTGATTTCCTCCATCCGACACTTACCTCGCAATTAGCAAATATAATAACTATAGAATATATTATAGTTCTTTAAGAGCAAAAAACATAGCCATAAAAATATTATTCCAGATAATCTGCCAAAAAAAATTGAAATGTTTTTTTTCTTCTCGGAAATAGCGTTATGTACGTAAATTTAGTTAAAACATTTTTTACTTATAATTTTACGTAGATTACAAACATGTTTTTTTAATTTAGAAATTTGCCAATTTAAAAAAGATTGGTTGCCATGTTGTATCCGCGATTATTAATTTAAATATTTGACACAAAGGTCGTATACAGTGCCTGTATTTATATTATTATAAACTCTTTCCACATATTTTTCTGTCTTATGGAACATGATATCATGAGAAAACGGTTTTATTTAACAGTCAGTGCCCTCTAGCGCTTGCATTGCTTCTACCTCCATCATGAAACAAACATTTTTTGTTGTACGTATCCTAAACTAACTTTGAAAAAAAAAAAAAAAAAAAAAACACGGTCGTACATACTGATAAATGATTTTAAACATTAAAACCTAAAAAACAAAGGAAACAATGCCCTTACAAATTTTTTTAATTCTTTTATCATATTCATCGAAAAATATGAAGAATCGCTCTTTTTTTTTGACATGCATCAATTTCTCCACAAAACTAAAAATATTTTCTTGTAATAAAAGAATTAAAAATTATAACCGTCTCTGCCGGCAAGGATATTTATCAAAAACCAGAAAAATAACAGTCATATTTTCTCATGCAGTACTTTCGATCGCTAGAATTTAAGAAAAAACATTTTTTTTTTTTTTCGTAAAAAACCATCTGTATATATATATATATATATATATGTATATAATTCTTACTATATTATATAGTTCTAGCGTGCGGGGCTGGCACCTTTTTTCCCCGCGCTTCCCTGCAGCTCCTCCGAAGCTACCCCGCAAATCACGAGGTTATCTGTTTACTTTTACGTGATTTTGAAGCTAACGTTTTCTTGGGCTAGCTTCTCCGCACTCTCTCGTGCTTCCCCAAAGCTCCCCCGCATTCTCTTCTGCAGCTTTAACGTAGCTCCCCCGCATTCGTATCATCATTATTACATACAAACCGTGAGAAAATAATAATTCATTTAGTAGTATTAATTTAATAACTTCTAGAAGTGCTGCGCAGCTCCCCCAAAGCCTCTCAAATTAAAACTTTCATATTAAATTATAACGTTCATATTTCGAACAATTTTTACTAAGTTTTTATTTTATGTAAAGTGCATTCTCGAATTCTTTTACAACGCAAAAAGATTCTAAACAATTGATTATTGATTTTTTTTTTTTTTTGAAGGTTTGAGGAGGGACAATGATCAAGAAACATCCCTGGCTTGAAATTGAAGGTAGTCTCGGATTATCTTGGGTTTCTACTGATTAAAAACTAACCTACTCACGTAAAAATAGGTCTGCGAGGATTTTAATTAGGTCTAGTGATCTTGTATTGAGTGATCAGCCTCTGATTACCGTATAATTTTTATACAGTTTGATCCATCGACTAATTAGCATCGATAAGTCATATTTTTTATGACTTGTCACAAGATCTACTACCTATACCTAATGTAAACCTCCATAAGACGCTGGTGATTATACTTATTAGTCGATGGTTTGAATTGTTTCAAAATCATCTGGTTGTCAAAGGTCAGCATTGGCTGATTACTCAGTACAAGATCACGAATTAAGTCCATAAGGGAAATAAGAATACTAAAAAAAAAGAAATATTGAATGAATATACGTTAACTTCATGTATACAAATATCCACTATGTAATTTTAAAACAAAATATCCGACGTTCTATTCATATAATTAGTGACAAAAATAAAGTAAACCTGACAACAAGGTTTCATTTTAAAAATATTTATGAACTCTCTCCAATCAAATTTTCCTTCGTAAAATTGTTTTACTTCGAATAGACATTGATCATTTTCCTTTTTATAATTTTCCGAATTCTACATAGAAGTAGTTTACAAGATGTAATTGAAAATCTTTTGTAAATGTCTCATAACTATTAAATTTGATCAATAAAACACTAAAACCGTCGTGTAGCAGCCGAGATTATGGTATTTGAGAGTTACCGTCGCAGAGCAAAAAGAATTATAAAATTTTCAGAGTTATAGGCGCACAGCAGACGAAATTATCAAAATGCACCGATACAGTTGTACGTCAGATAATATTATTATTGTGTCTAAATGTCGAATGAGATATCACATCGGAAAATTTTAATTCTCATGCAGAAAATAAAATTCCAAACAATTCATCATCGTCGAACAATTATGGGATCTACTCTATTACTAAAAATTAAAGTTTAAAGACGCCACTTTCAATTCAAAATTTATAAATTCAGTGGATATTAGAATTTCCATCAATTCTAAATCACTGAAATACCTAACAGGTAAGGACGTTCCTATATAGTTTAGGGTTAAAGCATTTGTGGTTTTAGGAAAACAAAGAGTAGAAATAGTTGCGTTTGTGGGGATATAGTTGATGATTGTGTCCTTGAGTGTGATTTCCTTGATAAGATAGGTTTAACAAAGAAAATCTATAAGGTTATTTTTCATATGATTGATTCAAACGATAAGGAAGATGTTTCTATTCGACCAATTGTAGACATGCAGGATATTGTTCAAGATAATTTGCAAGATCTTTTTAAGAAAAATTCGGAAGGATTAGATAATGACCAAAAAATAAAATTAGCCGATTTAATAATAAAGTATCAAGATACTTTTGAAGATGACAATGTCGTAGGGAAATGTGATTTAATCAAACATGAAATACATTCGGTAGAAGGAACATGACTAATAAAACAACCATTAAGAAGAGTCCCTATTCACAAACAAGAGTTAAAGAAACATCGTTAAGTTTCTGGGGTTCTCCAGTGGTACTTAAAAATAAGAAAGAAGACTCCACAAGATTTTGTGTCTGTTTCCGGAAAGTAAATGCGGCAACGATTAAAGATTCGCATCCTTTACCCAGATCTGACGATATTTTGGATAAATTATCAGGAAAATCGGAGTTTTCTACATTGGATTTAAAGAGCGGCTATTGACAAGTGAAAATCAGAAATGAAGATGGAGAAATCACATCTTTCTCTGTTGAAAAATAATTATGGCAGTTTAAAGTCATGCCGTTTGGATTATGTAATGCTCCACCAACCTTTAAACGACTTATGTAAGAGACACTTGAAGGTTTGTTGTATGATATTTGTTTGGTTTATTTGGATGACATTATGGTTCTAGCAGACTCCTTTGTTAAAATGTTAGATATTCTTAAAAAGGTGTTTCTTTGATTTCAGAAAACTAATCTTTAAATGAATAAAAAGAAATGTTATGTTTTGAAAATAATAGTTCAGTTTCTTTGTCACATTGTATCAGAAGTAGGAAAGAAGACATATCCAGAGAAGATTAAGACTGCTTTGGAATGGCCGATTCCGAGAACAAAAAGGAACGTACGTCAATTTTTACAATTTTGCTCGTACTATAGGCAATTCATTAAAGGCTTCTTAGATATTGCTAGACCCCTTCATAGTTTGACATTGAAAAATAAGCAGTTTAAATGGGCTTTAGAAAATCAAGTTGCATTTCTAAAATTGAAGAGCGTTCTTACGTCTCCCCCAATTGTGGCTTTTCCCAGGTTTCCCAGGGATACTGTACTTACCTTGGATACCGATGCTTCAGATAATAGTATATAATCTATTTTATCCCAAAATCAAGATGGGAAGAAGAAAGTGATAGCTTATTATAGTTGCGTGTATAGTCAATCAGAGAAGAATTATTGTGTAGTTTGTAGAGAATTATCAGCAATTATTGAGTGAGTAATACATTTTTGTCTGTATCAACACGAAATAATATATTTCGTACCTGGTGGTGCATGTCGCCAGGGCGATCCCTGGGCTCGAGGGCGTTTGCGAAGCAACGCCCGAGGGACTGTTGTGATTGCCCTGGTTGGATGTGCACCAGGTGCGAACGCTATTTTTCCTACCGAGGGCGCAGTAAACGACCAAAGGTGACCAAAAACGCCACGAGGTAGGAAAATGAATTTTTAATTCTAGTAGATCATTCCACTTTAACTTAGTTATTATCGTTCGAAGAGTTAGTTGGTCAATTAGCTAGATGGGTTGGATTATCAGGTCAGTACAAATTTAAGATTATTCATAGGATGGGAACAACTCATGGAAACGCAGATGGATTGTCCATACGACTATGTGAAGATATATCCTGTAAGTACTGCTACCGTGTTAAGGAAAAGTTCAATGCAGAAAAAAAAAGGTTAGACGAATTGTGTTTGTTGAAAAGTCACGATCAGACTGGCAAAATCATCAAATGGAAGATGAAACCATCAGAATCATCATTGAAAACGAAAAAGCTAACACGTGACCTGATCGACAGCAACTTGCACCGAAAGATGAACTTACGAAAGTGTACTATAATCGTTGGGACTTTTTTGTTATTATGAATGATGTTTCATACAAAGAATTGTTATCACCGAATTTGAAGACCAAAACTCTACAATTAGTGGTTCCAAGGAAGAAGATGGATGACGTTATACAGGAAGCATACGATTCACGAGCAGGGGGACACTTTGGAATCGAAAAAACACCAGAGAAGATTGGAAAAAGATTCTACTGGGCCACTTGCAACAAAGATGTTGAAAATTGGTGTCGTACATGTATAATTTGTGTTGCGAAGACAGGTCCACCAGATAAAGGAGTTAGTAAAATAATGGTTTATAATTTAGGGGAACCTTTCGAGATACTCTAATTGGATATTTTGGGTCCATTTCCAATTTTTTCGTTAGGAAACAAATACCTCATTCGTTATAGTTGATGATTTCACAAAATAGGTAGAAGCTTTCCCCGTATCCAATATAAGGACAAAAACGATAGCTAAAGTTCTTGTTAATATGGTAGTTTGTTCTTATGGTGTTCCATTAGAAGTACATACTGATCAAGGGATAAATTTTGATTCACGCTTAGTGAAAGAATTAGCAGAATTTTTGGGAATTATTAAAACATGAACTAAGTCTTTACACCACAATCAAACGCTCAAGTGGAACGCCAATATTAGACTATTCTTGATTATTTATCGAAGTTTGTTAGCGAAAATTAAAAAGATTGGGACTGTTAGATCTCACTATTTTTGCTAGCTTACAAATCCTCTAAACTTGCAACCACCGGGTTCTCTCCAGCTGAAACGTACACCTGTGATGACTTACGGCTTCTACTGGATCTGATGAGAGGACTTATTTCGAGTGATTGCACTGAAGTTTCATTGCCGGAAAATTATGTACAGAAGCTAAGACCAAAAATGGCGAAAATTCATGATATGACAAGAGGAACCATGGCTATAACATCTAGCAAGATCAAAACCCATCAGGACAAACGAGCTAGACAAGTGGATTTTTAGGAAGGATAAAAAGTTTGGTTCTACAGTCCACAAAGAACTAAAAGAAAGAGCCCAAAACTGCAGACTAACTGGGATGGTTCGTTTGAAGTTGTCAAGAAGATCAACGATGTTGTCTACGCCATTAGGAGATCACCAAAACACAAGACGAAGATTATACATGCGAACAGAGTTGTGACTTTAAACGAAAGAAAGTCATCCTAACTACTCTGCTTCGGTTTTATTTTGCGTGGTTAATATTTCCGAAGACGTTGGACAAATCTTAAAGAAGGGACGTAAAATGGGAATCCACGGAAATTCATTCCTTATTCTGTGTCAAAGGATTATTCTTGAGCTGTTTACTTGTGTTAGCTTCTCTCAATAAAGTTTGGTTTTGTTTCTATAAAGTAACGTGTTGTAATTGTTGCTCACAATCGTAACAATATATATATATATATATATATATAATCAGGATTTTTACATCTAGATAAGGTTACGTACAAGTAAAAGTAGAGCGTAAGAGACCAATGATTTTTGTAAATACAAATCCAGTTTGTAAAACTTTGACCTTGTGCTTTGTTCATAGGAATAGAAAAGATAAACGAATAGAAATTTTTTACTACAAAAATATATGGTAGACATGATGTATTTGCTATACTTAAAGTTGATCGAGAAATAAAAACTTTATTTTAACGTATCTCAATTGTACTTGAATAACGTTGTAGTTCCAAGACGTGTACCGTTACATAAACCATTAGCTATAATTAAATACCTTATTAGTACTATGGCGCCTACTTTTATATGCAGTTTATGTGGTAGAAGTCCATATTTAATATTATTTAAAATTTATAAAGGAATGTTTATATAAATATTGCCATTTGATTTATCGAACCCTTTATAAGTGGCTGTGTCAATACTGTGATAAACATTTAAGATACCTGTCATTTGATTAAATATTTTATTACATCATACATATGTGTGTATTTATTATAAGTTGATACAACAGCTTCATTCATAAAACAGTTTTCGATATTACCAAATTTTTTTTAAAAGCATCATTAATTTTACAATTTTTCGGAATTTTTCAAAAATAAAATTTTTTCTTCTGCTATGTCTAATAATTATTGACAAAAATTTTCATCGAACAAAGAAATATTAAAATTAGGTTTAAACATTTGAAACATGATCAGAGATTTGATGATTTTATGGTCTCGTCTATTATAATACTTCTATTACTATTTTTAACTACTGTAAGAATTTGACGAAAATTACCTCCTGAAATTATCAATTTATCACTGAAAATGCCATTACTATTACGTAAGTTACGTATCGTTCTATCTTTGATTTCTAATGCTTTTTTTGTAATCACTGAAGGTTTGTCACAAATTAATAAAAGTACTTCCCGTAAATTTTTCTTGTCAATATCAAATTTTCACATGTAGCTAAGACTATGTACACTTAATTGTGTGAGAGAGCAATGGTTTTTGTAAATACAAACTTATTCGTCAAATCTTTGCCTCTGTTATTTCTTTATAGTAATATAAAACGCTAACACTGATAAAAATTGTTTTTTATGTAAAATAAATGGTAGAGATAATGTATTTGCAGTCCTTTAAGTTATTTAAGGAATTAAAACTTGATTACCAATTTTTTCTCCAGTCATTATTCCCCTTTTAAATTGTACTTGAATAAATTGTTAAATTTGAAGACTTTGACTGTTACAAAAACCATCACAAATACTTAAATTCCTTATCATACTATTGTATCAATCTATAAATTAAGTTCATATGGCCTTTACAAATACAGTTTGCAATTTCGATTACAAATTTAATATAAATATTATCATCAGATTAATCCACATTAATATAAGTCTGACAATCTGGTTAAAAATCATTATGAATTATTTAATTTTATTATTATTTAATATTAAAAATATTGTAGACTAGTCTTACATTACCATACAGGTCGTGTAACTGGCAAATGTCCAACTACATGTTTGTTTCAATGTATTTATCCAAATATGATTTCTTAATAGCAAGAGAAGACAAAAAATGGTAAATGGAATTTTGTGCAACATTTATTATTATTCACCTGATATTCCGTTATTCATTACTACTTCCGGTATTTAACGTTAATATTTGTATATGACTCCTGGTTATTCTGATATACGACTGCTTTATTTATTAATACTTCTTGTACATGATGTAATTTTGTATTTATTTACTGTATTTATGAGTAACTACAATTCTCGGTCTTCTTGCATACACTTTTCTACTTAATCAATGTGACCAATAAAAAACACCGCACTTAATGAACAATTGCACAATAAATAATGTTTTGAACTAAGAAAGTCGTTACCTTACACAATTGATGCTATAATAAGTCTTCATTTTTCATTGAATTCCATTTAAAATCTTTTTTTTTTTTAAATAATTGTATTCATTATAAGAAGTTAGAATAATACTATTCATTGAACTGTTTTTCAGATTAAATATTTTTAAACATAAATCCTTTTTTATCCCTTTTTTAGTAAATCTTAATGTTTTTTTAACACTCCCCGATATGTAAAAGTAATGGACAAATTTTTTTTTATCACTATAACGTGTATTAGTATTTAATGTTGAAATTCTAAAGAGATTTTAAAGCAATAAAGATTTAGTAGTCTCTTATATTATCATGCTTCTATTACTATTTTTCTCTGCGTGAAGAATTTAAAGATATTCCCCTCCTGAAACAATTGATTTATCCCTTGAATGTAATCTACATCACATGGATCACTAAACGTCCTTTCAACTATTTCCAAAGCTTTTTTCCAAATCACTTAAGCCTCATTCTGAATACTGATATTTAATTCTCTGAATTTTTTCTTCAGTCTTAAATTCGATAAATGCCCTCTAAAAAAAATGTTTTAACGTTTAGAAATAAAGTAATAATTTTATTTTTAATATGCAAAAGGTTTTTCTAAACCTCCAGGACGGTATATAAAATGAATTTTCTGTTTCTTTGCAAATTATATCGAAAATTTTCTTTTGATCGATAGTTACCTGTATGTACATCAAATCAAACATTAATTTACAGAAAGCCTTTTTCTTAGTGTTGTGATTTTATTATATGTTACTTTGTCGTGTTAAGAGTTGATTAAAATATTCACATGATTTATCTTCAGATTCAAAAAGTTTGATTAATATCTAATAAAACCCTGATTTTTTGAATGTAAAAAAATTTTCTGTAAAATACTTTTTATATTTATTCAAAACATTATTGCTGATAATATTTTCTGAAAGTAAAACCTGAGCTGTCCAATTAAAGGTACACGACAGCATTTGCTTTGTTTAAAAATATCTTTGATTTGACTATCATATTCAATTAATACAACGGCTATAAAAGTATTTTTAAATGTTTTATTATATTTTTTGTTGTACGGATTTATATCTTGAAATGAACTAACTTCTTTAAGATTAATTAATATTAATTTTATATGAAAATGTTCCTGATCTTTCGGACAGACAATATTTTATCTTCGAACGGCAGTGTTCTTTCTTTTCTCTCGAATGTTCAATTCATCATGAAACATGAAGTTTTCTAAAATATTTACGTAATTAAATGATTTTGCAAAATTGTCTGTTTTATTTAATTCAAATCAAGCTACAATATATGTTTCCTTATTTTCTAAAGAACTTGTCATTTCGTTTCCTTCAAAAATTAATTTTTGTTTGTTTGATAATCCTAATTTGTTTAATAATCTTAATTTTCCAGAACAAATTTGAGCCCCATAAAAATAATATTTTCATAACGATCTCTTGAAATCCATTTTTTTATGGTATTCAAAAATTAAACGAAAATTGACATCAAAAAATTTCTTAAATCAAAAATTCAATTTATAGATATAATTGACATAAAGGGTGTTGGCGTGCGGAGAGCGTAAGGGGGGAAGCTCTAGTAGTGTCAGGCATTCTTCAAAACCCCCCGACTCCCTTATACCGCTCCCATATCCCCCCCCCCCCCCCCCCACAAAATAAGGTGGGAATTCTTTTATTTTCTCCGTTATTCGTACTTAAAATATTTTGTACCATCCCCACACCGAAAGTTCGCGTGCACTCCTGCATATCAGAGAGCATAGCAAACCATTATCTCCCTATCATTTGGATGCGCATAAGCACACAGAGCATATTTTTCTCTATATAAACGTCTAACAACTGCAGCCGACTATCACTATATATACTCCAGCTGATCTTCGGCTTGAGCTTCTTCAAAGTTTTTTCGCGCAGATATATATTTATCTGACCTAAGATTTTTACGTTTTTTCTTTCAAGTATCACATAAAACTTTTGTTTCTCTGATTCGATCATTAAACAGAAGTATTTTTTTGTAGTGGAAGTATAGAAGCATTTAGAGCCATGTAGCCGCGTATGCGCATGACGTCCTGTTGCAATGTACGCTGTTACAAGAGATGATTCGGATGATTCGAGATTTATGATAAAATTTTCCTAGGTAATCACAGTAGACTATACCTCATTATTGTCCATTCTTTTGACAGTCTGAAAGAACGAGATTTGCTTACGGTAAATCTGAGTGAACTTATATATTCGTCGCCAAACGTAAGCACTGTTGATTTAAGTTTGTAGGTTAGGCTTACACTTAACGCTGCATCTACCAAGACTCTTATATGCTCTGAATAAAAAAACAAATGGCTCGCTCAATTTTTAAAAGAACGAAATAGAGTACAGGCCCGGCACAACTAGTATATTATTTACAAGATTTTGAATGCACCTATAAGCATTCTTTTTTTTCCGTTGTACTGTATGGTTCAACTAATGTTTTATCATCTCATATAATTCTGAACAACTTTTTTGTGAAGAACGATCCTTCGTTGTCTGGCTGATATAGTGTGTGTTAAAATAATATATATTGCACGAACTTTCGGCCAGGTATAGTAGAAGAAAGTATACGCTTCACTGGAACAATAGTATGTCATTTACTTCTGGCAAGTGACACCCTTGCTTCGCTCGGACGCTAAAAAAATACCATGCAGGAACGGCATACTTTGTTCCCTTGGCACATAACTTACTATGTTACCTAACCACTCCATCGCCCCCCCCCCCAGCCGTCTCTCCACCGCCCATCTACACGATTTTGTTAGCCCCCTATCGCCGACCTCACCCCCATCCCCTCGACTCCCCCATGTTAGTTTCATAATTTTCTTCAACAACTATTGTAAGAATTATTAAAATTTCATATTTACTACAATATTTCGTTCCTTAAATTATTCAATTCTTTTCATAATGCAATGACACCTTAACTTCTAATTTACATATTTTTTTCCGATATTTACAATAAAAAAATGTATATAGTATACTTTTTATTGCAAGAAACTATTTAAAAAACAATTAATCAACTGAAAACCTTATAATTAAAACATTTTAAAATATATATTTATATTAACTGATTTTTTCCTCGATTTTTTTTCAATTACTTTATTTAAAATAAATGCAGAAAAAAACATGTTATAAATGTTACAATACCTATTCATATAATCGAATTCTTTCCTTTATTTTTTCACACCACACAGGAGGCAGATAAATGGACCTAGCGCATACAAATAATAAATAGTTATATTTATATGTAATTTTCAATAAATATGATAAAAATTATTTTATTAATTTTACACCAATTTAATTATAAGTATGAAGTTCTTGGTGTACTAAGCTTTAGTTTTGTTAAAAGAGAAAAATGTAGACTAATTAACTTAAATAATTGATCAAGGTTGAAGAAATATCACATAAAAATAATACAGATTACTTAATGTAATAACACAGATATAGGAGAAACTATAAACGATACAATCAAAAGAGGAAAAATATTAGAGAATTTATAGGAAGGATTTTATAATACTTGAGTAAATAAGGAGGATTACAGGTAAACTCAAATACTAATCAAATTATAAAAGAACGGGAAAAAAGAAATTATATTTATGACTGAAAACCAGTTTATTAGAAATCATCAGGGATAAAATAGTTCAAAATGCCGATAAAAAACTAAGTAAAGTGACAGACTGCAAAAATTTGGATGCATTCTCGAAAGCGATTAAAATTTCAAACAAAAAAAAATTGATTGTGATTAAACAAAGTGATGTAAGGAAATGATTTTCAAGATATTTTCTATGACAAAAATGAGTTATATTATACGAAAAACCAAAAAAGGAGTACAGGAACTAACAGCAAAGTCTGGGATGATTTTGACAAGGACACATAGATCAATAAATTCTAGAAAGTTCTAGAGTAGAAAAAAAAACCAAAAAAGCCGAAGACAAAGGAATTGTGGGTGAATGTTAAAAAATCTTTACATGATTGAAATGATTGAATAAACAAAAATGCTCAATATCTTATCAACAGAAAAATAAATTATTAAAGGGTGAAAAATAGCAAGAATCTATCTGATTAACTAGGCAGTAAGAAGTAACAGTACGATAAAAACTACACAGAAAATGCATTATTGAGTAAAGTATACAAGATTCTAGTAATAACAATTGCTGATAAAGTGAAATAATAGCTGTTTTTAGAGCAAAAAGAAAAATAAGCCACCATATTTTTGTACTAAATAGTTAAATTAAATAAAAACTAAAGCAAGGAGGCAATGAAGTATAAGCTGTCTTCGTAGGTGGCAAAACCGGATTTAATACAATGGATAGAGAAATTTTCTGGATGAAATAAGACCGAGTAGGGCTATAGAATTCTAAAGTTTTTAAAAATTGATCATAAATTCACGAAAAATCGGATACTAAAAAGAATATAGACGATAAGTGAATTCAGAAAAATGCTGGAGATGTTACGGTAGAATACAAACAATTGCTATTTTTTAGATTTGGTTATAACATTGTGTCACGCGTGGAGCATTCTTAAGGTAGCTCATCACCTTTTCGAAAGTCAAGCCATTACATCCAAATTGAAATTTATGGTAGAATATGACTCGGCGGATGAACAGTTAAAATTTCAGGCCATGGTTTCGGCCAAAATCGAAAAAAAATCATATCAAAAGTTCGAAATTTTAGAATTGGTCTTATGGGGCAGTTTGATTTTTTCACCGAAACTTAAAGCTTTTATAGGCTAAAATTCGAGCCACATTATACAAAAACTGAGAGCAAGTAGTTTAAATAATCCTTTTTCTAATAAAATAGTGAAAGTCCAAAAGTGCCGATCAAAACGAAAAGATTACAAAGTCTTGAAAGTCCTAACCGCAGGATAACCTTAATTTTAATTCTTTGCGCGAGCCCGGGAGATTCAATTGTCATAAATAAGAATTTGGGGTAAAAAATTGTAAAACTATTGTTTAGACCTATAACCTAAATGGCATGCACGGTTTTAAATGTACATTATTGCAAACACTTTATGTATAGATAATAAATAATAGTAGTTTCAATAAATGGGTTAAATAAAAAATAATTAAAGGTATTTTAAAAACTCTCATTTTATTGTCCATTTGATGACAACATAACAATAACGCCATAAATAATGCAAATAATAATTAAATAAAATATCCTTTATATATTATTACAATTAAATATTTGGCATATTTTGTCTAATACTGTTACTAGTCACACGTGTCCTTCCTCCAACATTCTCGCTTGGAAAAAACCTTAGCCCTTTTTCACCACTTTACGTAAATAATTCATTTAAAATAGATTTATTTACTTGCGCCTTAGCAATTTTTAGCATCATTCTATTTGAAATATTATTTTTGTACTCTAATAAGGACGCTTTATTCAAAGAAACAGCTGCTTCTTCATTTTTCTGTTTCAAAATACAAGAAATACTTTTTTCATACATTTTTTCACAAATATTTGATATTTACTTGTAAAAAATTCAACAAAACACGTAGAAAGTACTTATATGCTGTTGACAGACGCTGGAGCTGAGAGCAAACGGACGAGTTCGTCTGCTTGGATAGGGACGTACGCACTTTTTTCGGTACCCTGATAAATAGTAGGTTTTCTCAATAACGTAGATTTTTCGCGTTTTTTCGCCCATAAATCATGGATAAGATGTGACACAAACCACT
>JAPYYV010000106.1:0-48854 GCA_030522625.1 Copidosoma aretas | reverse complement strand
AACGAAATATTCTAAGTTTTTGTGGGTTTTAAAAGGGGGGGGGGGTATGTGGGGGAGATAAAAAATAATAAATTAATCAAAATCGCGGAAAAATTAAGAGATTTTTACTGTATTTGTGGGGAAGGGGTGTGTAGGGGGTTCATTGAAATCACGAGGGGGGGAGGGTAGTTAGTCGGCGTGTGGGGCAATTTAAACATTTTTTGTTGGATTGAAATAACAGAGAAATATAAATAATTTCACCTTATTTTGTAGGGAAAGGGAATAGGGGGGGAGGGGGTTTTAGGTATATGGGGGGCCTAAAATGATAGAAGAGTAACGTTTTTACGAAATATTCTAAGTTTTTCTGGGGTGTGGTGGGGAGGGGGTGGTAAAAAAAAATGAAGAATATTTATAATGTTTAAAAAGTATTGAACGTAATTTTTTATGTTGCTAATGCAAATAGGAATACTGCTCTAAAAAAGCGCTTCTGAATGATTACCGCAAGGTGAAGTAGAATAATCATAGAATAATATTTAACGTTCAATACAAATTATCTTATACTTACGACTATATACAACTCAAATGAGACACAAATTGTGTACATAATAAAAAAAATCATGTAAGACTGAAAAAAAAATTGTATGTTTGTTTGTAAAGACTGCTGAGATTATTAAGGATCGCCGGTAGTAGGCTCTTAAATCAAAAAATATACAAGACTCCCAAAAGTTCTTAGTATGTCCATAGGTTGATCAAAATATAAATAATCGGTTCATTAAATGAAATTTCATGTGATTGATTCGATTTATTTACTTTTTATTAATTGCTTGAGATATATATATATATATATATGGGACGTTCTTTTACAAACCAAACCCCTTTCTGACCGACACATTTTTGATTTTTGTGAAACTTTTTTTACAGGTTCTATATTAAAATTAAACAGACATATATTTTTTTATTTTTGTTTTTTTCACTATATTTCGGACGCTAAGAAGGATTGAAATTCCTAGATTTCGGTAATTTTGGGCTGTAGGAATTTTCAAACATTTATAACTCCAGTACTATTCAGGATACAGACTGTAATTTTTTTTCATTCCAAAGGTAAAAAAATATGCTTTAAGAAAAGAATACTTTTAAGAAAATTTGTTAACAATTTAAGATTGTTATGAACAATTGAAATGTTCAAATTCATTTTAAACTATTGCCTGCCCGACCCCCTTGAAGCGAGTTTTTAGTAATGCCATCGTCTTCTACGTCGAATTTTCTATCAAAAATTACTTTTTTTTCCATGGAGAATTAGTTATTATTATTGGAAATAGAATAATTTATGTAGAGCGGCATGTCTTATAGGCACGCGGACTCTATCGCACGCCTTATTTGCCCCACATCTTCCCTTTCTGTCTTATAAATCATCATTTGACATCTCTAGTTGAACAATATTTGTAAGCACAATTAACTTTATGCATAATAAAATCAAAAAAATTAGTAAATAGAAAATGTTATTGTAGCACACGAATAGTACTATTTAGTGTGATTTTAAAACATCATTATTGGTAAATAAGTACTTCGTTCTAAGTGACATTGTACAATATTTATATTTACTCTTATACTATACGCGTATAGTATTATTTTCGTTAAAAATTTTGACAATAGCTTTCTTTTCATACCATGAGAATTGCTTTGCTTCCAATTCTTGAAGAGAGATTGGAACTACACAATGATACTGTAACGTGCCTTTTATCGTAATAGCTTTTTGAAAACGCGTTAATAAACTTTTTCAATCCCCTTCGTTATCATTATTTGTTAAATAGTTACAAGTTATATTTTATAGAGCTTCAGACGCCCAATTGAACAACTTTTCCGGAATGCGGATCAGATTATCTACTCTTTGAAGACTAGCTCTAGCAGGTAAGGTTGGAAAAAAGTGCCACTTAGCTGCTATTTTAAAATCATTTATATGATGAGTAAGATATACAAAATTCTTTTTGTTTTTATTGAGTCCGCTTGTGCCATTTGAAAAATATAATATCTTATCTGTGTCTTTCAAATTTATTTAAATAAAATCCACGAGTTGTCTATCAAGTAGATGTACGGCAATAGTATCGTGACGTAAACATACAGAAATAGAAACAAAACTTTTGATTTTTAACTCATACTTGTCGTCTTTATATTATATTGAAAAGCAATGTATTGTTACCTAGTCATTTATTCAATGTATACCTTGAAAAGAATTTTCAATTATAAATGCATAGTTTTCAGGAAAATTACAAATTACAATGCATTTATTTTTCTTGATTCATGTTTTTTTTTTATTTAAAATTTATCTTTGTTTACAGACTAAAAAAAAATGGAGCAAAAATCTTTTTAAACTGTTACTCAAACATTCTAAAAAATTATCAACACTAGTTATGAAAGTTTTTAATGAAGTTCTTGCAATTGCAACCCTCTGGTTATACTTGATTTTGTTGATCAATTTTTCTTTAAAATTTTGTTCTAACTGCTCAATGATATGACTTATACCAGGGCACTTACCACATGATCGAAAAAAAGAGTCAGTAGATTGCATATCACACACCATACGATCCAAGCATCCATGCTAAGTTTGATTAGTCGTTGTGCATCAGCTGTAATTGATTTTAAATTTGGTTTATCTATCAGTAATTTTACATTATCATGTATTGAACAGATACAAACTGAATAATTGCCACTCGCTCCTGTCAATATACAATGTTCCGGTCGTGAACTAGCGAATTTAGAAAAACTACATTTTTACAAACCCACTTTAATATAGACGTAATCTTTTTTTCCCGGCATTATTTAAGTGTAACCATCAGACTGATAGAAGGTAGTTATTGTGTTGGTAGTATCTACTTCTAATGATGGATGGCTTTTAGGGTTTGCATCGTATAATATGCCTTTCTCCTTGGCAATATTTTTGGCCATAGATATCATGTGGCGTAAGATTATCAATTTTATGAGTACAGTCTTGTGTTGCACTAAAACTTTCTTGTAAAGTTCTTAGAATTGTTGTGTCATCATCATCGTCATCAGCAGCATCTGGACCATCGTCAGTTCAATTAAAAACTTTTTTTTTAATCACTTCTGTGATTTTGTTTGCTTTTTCCCCAAAATATCTTTTTTGCGTCAATTTTTGTTTTTTAATCAGTGAAGATCCTAATAAACTTAATCCTTTATTAAAATAATCCACGCAATCATTTAGTCTTATTTTGCTTTCTCCGGAAGTGCCCGAAGTTTCTTTACTACCAATTTAAACATCTGATTCTTCCTTTGATGATCCATCTTTTTTTTTTGGCTATAAGAGAAAACGTCTAATCAGCGATATTGACGGAATATTGGAAATTTATTTACCAAATATGTTCACTATAGTTAAGGAGTTTCCTGGCTGAAGAAATGAACGAAGCAAAACGCTGCTGTTAGCTATGTTATGCTGTTGAGTCACGTATTTAGTTGAATGAAGTCGAACACTTAGTATGATATAGTTACGTACTATTTCAACTTGATCATTACTGCATGCAGTTTCATTTTCTTCTTTGCTGGTCTTGATGCGCTGACGACAGGTATCACAAATTCTTTGTTGTAATAACTTCCTAGTTAATGGCATATAATACGCGCAGAAAATTTTTATGCACTTTTCTTAATTCTACTTTTTTGCTTCCCGAATGGCTAATTAACTTAAAGGGATTTAAACCTTAGTAGTTAAAAAAGTTAGTAGTTGAGCTTTCTTCATTAACATTATAACAAACGACCCAGTAAACACAAAATATCTAGTAATGATATACAATAAGACTGTCTATTTATTAAAATCGATTTAAAACTGATTAATTAAAAAAACCATTTATAATTTGAAGAAAAACGCAATGATGCAAAAAAATATAATGTGCGATAGAATCCGTGGGCCGATAAGACGTGCCCTACTACATAAATAAATTTATTTCTCATAGTAAAAACTAGTTTTTCATCAAAAATAAGTAGTTTTCGATAGAAAATTACACGTAGAATACGATGGTATTACTAAAAACTCGCAACGAGGGAGGGGAGGGGGGGGGGAATGGTTTAAAATTAGTTTACCATTTTAATTGGTAATACCAATCTTAAATTGTTAAAAAAATTCTTCGACAGCCCAAAAACACCAAAATCGCGAAAAGTCAATCTGTTCTAGCGGCAAAAAAATTAAAAAAAAAAAAGCATACTCGTCTTTTTTTTTTAAATATAGAACCCGTAAAAAACAGTTTCAACAAAATAAAAAATGTATCGGTCAGTTTTTGTCAAAATCTGTTTGGTTTGTAAAAGAACGTCTTATATACGTATATATATATATATATATGTAAAGTTTATCAAATAGAAGTGCAGAAACTTAAATATATATCGTAACTTAGCCATAATATGTTTGGATAAGGATTTATTTGTTATATGACAAACAAGTTGATAATGAATTCATATGTTAATTTAACATTTTATAAATTAGGTTTATTGTGAAAGTCACCAATGAAAATTACTGGGGTTTGGCAAGTAGCAAGAGTTGAACAAAATTTAATAAAGTTGCAAACTCCTGTAAGCTGAAGAGTACGGGTCATTTAGTATTTTTTTATCAGTCTTACGACTACCTGTGATATTTTACAGTTTTGCCTCTGCCTATTTTACAAAAGATAGGTGCAGACAAGACACAAAATATCAATGGACTGTATAAAAGTGGCCTTGGCTGCATTCGGTTGTTTTCGGCAATGTTTGACGATGTTAGGGGGCTTTGGTGAGAGGATTCGTCTGTTATCGGAATAATTCATATAGTATGTTTTTGGCAGAGTTCGGTGAGATAGTGTCTTACGGATGACTTCGGCCCTCTCAACGAATTCTAAGCCTTTAGGTAGGGTCAGGGGGGGGGGGGGCGGCTGTAGGTGGTCTTTTAAAAACTAAAAAATATGATTTTTACGTTAACACACGGAGAAATCCATCGAATTATTGTAGGGTGGTTGTAGAAGGGCTGTGGGGGGGGGGGTAAGGATAGCCAATAACAAATGACCGTGTTACAAGACACGTAGAAATCGAGTGAGTTCACCCATAAATTGCGGGGGCGCTGTAGGAGGGATGAGGGAGGGTGTTGCGTAAGGGTTCCCAAATTTTTATCGCTATAACTATATGCCGTGTATTCAAATTGATTTCAAAAAAGTATATCACGTGATAAAACTGAATGAATCGAACTAAAAAGCTTAATAAACTTTTTAGGTTGGATGTATTGTTTAAGAGATATGGCAAACAAAAATATTCATTTACAGCAAGATTCCAAGGTAGGTAACGATATAATCGCATATACAAATCACTCTAATGTCACTGATCCATCAATTTTTTTTTCAACGTACATTGCGAAGCCTCCATATGTGATAGATTTCGCTATATTTTATACAGCCCTTTTTTCAGTAAACATCGTATTTTGATGAAGTTCGTTCAAATTCGTACCAAGTCAATTCGAGAAGTCAAATTTAAAATAGTTATGAGTCGAAAAAAGACCATCTCAACCTCAGAGACGCACCGAGAAGCTTCTTCTTGTCGGAAAGGCACGCTATCACTTGAGCCACCAAGGACTTGTCAATTCTCCTCGTCTCATGAAGTCAAATTCTACACGCTATTTTTCAGCCAAAGCGTACTTTTAATACATTTACATCAAGAATCCAGATAAGTAAAGAGATAATCACATACACAAATGACTTTTATGGCATTTACGTATACAATTTTTTTCGCCGTACAGCGCGAAGCCTCCATACATGATAGAAAACGCTAAATATCAAATATCTTTTATTTCAATAAACATCGAATTTTTATAAATTTCTTTAAATTCATAGAACTGGACTTGATGAGACGAGGGAAATCGCCAAAGCCTTAGTGGCGCAACTGTTAGTGTGCCTTCCCGGCAAGCAGTAGCTCCCCGGTTTGACTTCCGGGTCGAGGTCGGTTTTTTTCATGTTATCAATAATTTTAATTTTACTACTCGAATTTACTTGGTATGAATATAAAAGAAATTCATCAAAATTCAATGTTTATTGAAATAAGGGCTATTTAAAATATACCTATTTCGATCACGTATGGATCTTCGCGCAGTACGTTGAAAAAAATTTTGGGATTCAGAAGCCTTAACAAATTCGGTTGACAAGTCAGTACCTAAGGCAGGCGGGTGGAAGAGCAGGAGATGCAGACAAGTAAGGTAAGATTATTCATAGGTAATGTTATGTGCATGAAAAGAGCGTACTAGCACCTATTTAGGGTAAAAAAGAGCAGCGTAAATTTTCAAAAGGACTCGGGCCGTGACTGGAATCGACAAACTGCACAGCGTTAGCTAAAGAAAGCAGATTATTCGTGCACGAGGAATTTTATTCCTTTTGTTTGTGTATAACATAACAAAAAAAGATTTAAAAATCTAGCTTTTACCCTTTTTTGACAAAGATTATTAATTCATATATTTCATGGTTATCCATGAAATTACAATAACAAGTAAATCATTTAATTAGTAGAGAAACTGTTGCACATCTTACATAAGCAAGCATACAATTTTAATCCCATACTTTATATCCACCAATAATACTATTGGAATTACCCTAGTTATGACGATCACAATAATAATACTAACAATAACAACAATAATAATAAGAATAATAATAACGGAGAAAAAAATTTATCACAATGTCAACAATTATAAATCATACTAATGACGTATTTTACCTTTCTCCGATAATAATCAAAATTACAACAAGCATAAGGAAAAAAAAAATTGATGCAGCGGAGATTTAATTTCGGTAACTTATAATTCGAAAGAAAGAAATCTACGACCAACGCTAAATAAAAACGTGACTAATAGTAACTTCATAGTCACTAACACAGGGTAATTAATTTAAGTGTTCCATTTACTGAGAATTTATGATCATACTAATTTTAATTACCGGTGCATAAAAAAAGCTCTTTAAAAATAACTGCCAATAATCACTTGTGTCCAAAATTAAAGTATTTTCGTTGTTGAACGATGTGTGTTAAAATAGTACAAGAGTCAAATGAATAATCTACTGATCAGTTGTAAATTTAGCAAATTCCCCGATAGTGTGTTACAAATAACTCAATTCATACACCTTCTATTAAAATTATTAAAACTTTTCATTTGAACAAGCAACAGCGATCATTTCTCTCAAGAATAGTTAAATAGTTCCTAAGAACCATTATTCTTAATAGATAGTTATATTATGTTTGAATTGCGTCACCATTACTACCATAGAAATGAATCAATAATTTATACGTCCTGGAAAAATCAGGAGTGATCAACTAATTCCCATAGATGCAGAATCTCACTACTTCTTGCACAAAAACTGTGTTTTTCCGTATTCTAGTATAAGTTGACGTTAAACAATGAGAAACAAGGTATTGCGAAATATAGTATTATTATTATTAGTAACTATTTGATATTAAAGTACAAAAAAGTAAGCAAGAAAAGCTTAGAATCAGATCTTTATATTTTTTAATAGTACCTAAAAAAAAAAATCGGGATTCAAAGCGGTGAAACATTACCAACTTCATAACTCCTTCATTTATTACTTATTAATAGATAATCATGCATTTAGCTTAACGATTACGTTTTTGAATTAAAATTTTTTTTTTATTTCTCTTGAGAGATCGAGCTTGAATGCTGGTAACTTGAGTGATTTTCTTTTTACTTATTGATTGATTACTCAGTAGCTGGCCAGCAAGCGTAAATTTTTTCAGTTTTTTATAGCATTTTTAGGAAAAGTGCCAGTCTAAAAAGAGCGAGGATTAGAGCAGGAAATACTTGAGTTTTCATTACTATCGAAATCGTTCTTCATAATGGCGATGCTGTGAACAATGCTTCTAAGTATTTTGTTCTTTAATTAGGAATAGTAAGTAATGGTGGTTACATTATAAAGCTCTTGCGTAAACAATCTGGATTATGCAGTGTAACTATTAAATAACAATGTACTAGGAAGTTAGCGAGAGAGCATTTGATTCTTGCCAGTAGACAGTTTTACTTACCAGTAGATAGTGATGCGATCGGCCGAACAGTTGCTATTTTTAATTACAGTTAAATTTTTTTAATTGAGGACCCGGATCGAATAACTCGCCTGACGCTCAAAACAGAATTTAAGTTCGTGAGCCAGGGGACAATTTTTAAAAGTCCTTTAATTAGTTTTTAAAAAATACTATCCTATAGAGAATAAAAAATCACACTTTTTCTTCGTTCATAACTTTTTCAAATAAACTATAATATTAGAGATGAAAATCAACACGGTTATTCCTTGAAAATCAGATTCGATGGGTTTTCAAAACATAAATCGCTATTTTCTAGCGAAATTTTATCGCAATTGTCTGAAACTTCGTATATGCTCGGAGAATACCTCAGTGCTACCCACAAACTGATCAAAATTTGTTGAACTTGTCATTATTTATAAATATCAAATGACATATAGGTAGTGCAAGAACTACCAGACTTATAAACTTTAACAAAAAAAGTATGCTGGGAAGTTTTAGCTAGATAAAACTACCAGCGACAAGGTTGTTCCTTAGGACTTGAAGATGTTCTCCTTAAAGTTTCAACTTGATTCTTCAAAAAGTAGCTGAGATACAGAGCTTTCTGTAACTACGTACGTAGATGAAAACAACGACTGTTTCCTAGCACCAGCGTAAGGTTAGGTCGTCTGCTGCATATCGGTGCAGACGGCTGATCTGCAGCCGTCTGTCCTACCTGTATTGTTCATATTTCATGTATGAGGCTGGGGAAATATATTTATATTGAATCATAAACAATTAGTTCCGTAGTATAACTTTATATTTACACAATTAATAGTGTGTATATGCACGTGATGTACATGAAATATTTTAAAATCAAACTTATACATTTTTTTATTTTAAATTTTTTATTTTTAATACATTTTTTCCTGTCTTTTGTTTTAATTACAGCCTTCAATTTACCAGTTTGTTCATTTTTAAGTTTACTTTTGGTCGACTGTTTTTGTATTTTTATTTTTTATTTTTATCAAAGCTTTTTAGAAAAAAATTATTGTAGCTCTCCTGTGCCTCTCTACTTAAATACTGCATCAGCGATTTTACATCTTGTAATTTTCCTTTGCAAAGTTCAACCGCTTTTGTTGGTTTGGTTCTTATTAGTTCATAAAATGTTACTTCTGATTCAATTCTGTAATCTTGCGATTTACCTGTATATGGATATTTATATGATTATTATGATAATAAATTATTCTGATGCAGCTGCCGATTTGTAAATTTGTAGGTACATCTACTTTTTTTGGTAAATAAACCTTAAAATCTTTGACAAGCACATCTTTTTCTCTTATAATTATGAATAAAAAGTTTTTTGCGCTATCAATAAGTTCGAAGTAATCATGTTGTGTTTCTATCGTCTCCATTTTTTTCATTTTACGACCATTAATTTCAAAATTTCTATCACATGAACAGTATAAAAGACCACGAACAGGATAAATGTTATTAAAATTATATTAAAAGTTCGTATTTTTTTTGATAGTTGAGATACAAAAGTGAGCTTAAGATGATTTTTATTTTGTCCCCTACATGAATCAGAATAATTTATTACAACAATGTAAAGCTAGTTCTTTTTGTATTGCATCTAATAGAAAATTACATACTGCGTTAGCCTATTTTTTCAGATTTTCTTCCATAAATAAATACATATAACTTCTTTTATGATCACCAAACACATAAATATTAAAAATTTGTAACCAAAGTAAATGCCGATAAGACTGATCAGACACCAAAATTTTAGGCAACGCCAAGTTTTGGCCAAAGTCAAATTCTGAGCATAAAACGTTTTTCTTTGCTAAATTTTTTTTTTTCATTTTGTTTTAATTCTTCACACTCATTATTTTTTTGCTGTTTAGGACTATTGTCTTTTTTTTTTTAATTTTGGTAACAGAAGTTGCACACATAAGTACGTGGTTTTGAGAAACAAATATCAAGATTATGATTGAAATACTTAATGTAAGTATATTCTTTCATTAGAGGTTTAAAATCACCGGTTTTCTTAGTGTAGTATGTACAAAACAACTTGTTCAAAAGTGTTAAAGTCGAATAAGGATAATCAAAGTACTTTAAAGATGTTCTTTCACGGCTATAGTAAGACTCTAAATGCGGTATTGAAGTACAATGTTCATGTATCATCTTTTCAATTTTCTCACTTAAAATAAGGTGATGACCGTTTTTACCTCTATTATCGTTCAGTTACTTCTGATTATTAAGTTTCTTTTGTAAAGTTGCAAGTCTTTCATTCTTAATAAGTAACAACATGATTAAAAATCTTTACAAACCGTTTTCCAAACAGATGAAGAATGAAAACAATATTCCCAAAAAATTGGGGAAAATTTTTGGTATCTGGAGGTTAGCTTCTAGATTTTTCGTCATAAAACCAGTTTGTAGGACGTTTTTTGAGGTGCCGTCCCAAAGTGACCAAAACGAATCGAAAAAATGCTGTCGATCTATAACTTTAATGTTTTTATAACATTTTTTTAAGCAACAAAAGTCAACAGGTCGAGATTTTTTTTCTGCAATAAATATTTTTTCTCGAGACGTTTACTTTTTTGCCTATAAAATAACATATAGCTCACGTTGGATCACTGATATCAGTATAATTTCGTTATTCGTTCTTACTTCATTCCTTGCACGTTTCCTTTGATTGGACTCCTAATCACTTTCATTACTTTTTCTCTTTCTGCTCCCATCAGAATGCTGCTCATTCGACATATTGCACTTGTATAGCAACTAAAATACTTCCAGATAATAAAAAGCAATCCTTTTAAGCTTGATTGACACATCTTACCCTCATCTCATAAATACAGTGTCAACAATGCTGGTATGACAGACGGCAGGAGATCAGCCATCTGCACCGCTATGCAGCAAACGACCTAACCTAAGCTGTAGCTACGTACGTAGTTACAAAAAGCTCTGTATCTCAGCTATTTCTTAAAGAATTTAGTTGTAACTTTAAGGAAAACTTCTTCAAATCCTAAGTAACAACTTTTTTGCTAGTAGATTTATCGAGCTAAAACTTCACAGCATACTTTTTTTTGTTAAAGTTTATAAGTTTGGTAGTTCTTGCACTACCTATACGTCATTTAATATTTATAAATAATGACGAGTTTAACAAATTTTAATCAGTTTATGGGTATCGTTGAGGGATTACCCGAGCCTATACCAAGTTTTAAACAATTTAGATAAAATTTGGCTGAGAAATAGCGATTTATGTTTTAAAAACCCATTAAATTTGATTTTCAAATAAGTACCATCTCTATTTTTTATCTTTATTATCATGGTTTATTTGAAAAAGTTATGAACGAAGAAAAGGTGTGAATTTTTAGTCTCTATGGGCTGGTATTTTTTAAAAACCAATTGAAGGACTTTTGAAAATTGCCTCCTTGGTCGCGAACTTATTTCGAGCGTCCGGCGAGTTATTCGATCTGGGTCCTTAATTACACTTGAACAATCGAGCTTAAACAGTCATAGTAACTTTAAGTTTACACAATAATTAACTACTGATAGGCAGACGAACAAGCATCCGGTTTAAATTTTTTATTGTGTATTCAGGACAAATAAAAAAAAAAGAGCGAGTAACAAACAAAAAATAGTAACATTGTATTATTACTTGATTTTTTATTTATAAGCATGTAAGTATAAGATTTTTAAAGTAATTTCATTCCTGCTAAGTAACTATAAGGTAATATGTTATTTAAATAATCAAGTGAGCGCACAGAAAAGCTTAATTATTCTGTATTACTAATGAATGACCATGTACTGTGTGGTAGGCGGATGCTCCTCAGATTTTAAATTATAATTTTTAATAACTACTTGGAAAAGAGATCAAGATTCAAAACGGTGAAACGTTTCCGACCTTATCAGTCCTTAATATGTTACTTATCAATAGATTATGAGGCATTTGGCTCAAAAATTACGTTTTTAACTATTGTTCAATTTTTTCATTTAATCTTTAAAGATAGAGCTTAATTGCTGGTAATTCAAGTAATTTTTTGTTTACTTAATAATCGACTACTAAGTGGCAGGCGAGAAAGCGTAAGTTTTTAGTTTTTTATAGCATTTTAAGGAAAAGTTCATGTCAAAGAAGAGCGAGGATTAGAGCAGAAAATTTTTAAGTTTTTATTACTGTTGGAAATTTTTTTTATAATAGCATTGATTTGTACGATGCTTCTAATTATCTTGGTTTGTATTAAAAATGGTAAGTAATGATGGTTGGATTATGCGGTGTAAGTATTCAATAATAGAGTTCTGAAAAGTAGGTAAGAGAGCCTTCGATTTAATTTTTGTCATTTTTAAGTATCATTCGGAGTAATGATCGGGATTTGAAGCGGTTCATCTTTATCGTGTTCATCATTACTTGGGTTTTTAACTTACCTGGGGACAGTTATGCGTAGGCCAAGTAACTACTTTTTTTGATTGTGATTGAATTTTCTTCAACACTTCAAAAATTGTGCTTAAATATCTAAAGTAGTTACATCTTACTTAATAATGTAGTACTAACTGGCAAGCGAGCAGGCGTAAATTTTTAGTTTTTATCTTATTATCATGACCTATTAATTTGAAAAAAATGGATTAAGCAGCAAATAGTTGCGTTTTTACTATCACTTGGATGGTGATTTACAAGTATTTAGGTATGCAATGTTCACTAGTAATTTTATTTCCATGAATTAATAATCAGTAAGGATAAATGCCTTTACATTTGCGTGATTTCTGAATGAACAGTGTTTGAAAAAAAATTTATTTTCAAAACATTACAACAATATTTATTGATTTTTCTTATTTGCTATTTATCTTTGTAATACATATTTATGTGTCCTACGTTATTCTTAATAAGGAGATTTGCCCATCAAACGATATTATTGATGGCTCGTTGTGCCATCCCTCTCTCTCGTATTTCGTCGAATTCCCTAGAAATTTGTTTCTGGCATTTCTCAGCAACGTTCGTTCGTATTTGATAAACTATCTCTTTGACATAACTCTACGAAAGAAGTCTAACAGGGTTATGTTGGGAGACAGAGCTGGCCAATGTATGGGACCGTCTCGTCCAATCCATCGATCTGAAAATCGTTGGTCACGGTTCGTTCTTACATTCGCCGAAAAATGTGGCAAAGCACCATCGTGTTTGTACATGATCACTCTTTATACGGCCAAAGGTATACCTTCCAGCAACTCTGGCAAAGTTTCTTGCAAAAATTCAAAATGACCCTTACCATTAAGCCTTGGTGGTAAAAACACAGGACTAATCTATATACATAGGATGTGACTGGTTTCATAGTTTTATTCTTCACTTAAAGTCACCTGGAATGATTTTCGAAAACATTTTAAAGGTAATATAGCAAGTGAAAAAGTTTAAGAACTTTTTACGAAAAGTTTAATTTTTTAATGTTTTTTGTCAATCGAGCAAATTTTGTCCATGTCTGATCGACACTACTTCGATTTGGCTAAGCTGTTCTCCAATTGCTCTATGTACATCGAAAAACTAGAGACACGTTCTCGTTTATAATTATTTTTATGCTAAATATAAGCGATTTATGAGGTAAGAATTCGGTAATAATGTAATTAGAGATTCATTTAAGAAAGCCACATCCCCGGTATCTTCGTATAGTGTAGTTTGCTACTTTAGAGAAAACATTTAAAGCTTTATTAGGTAATCTGCTAATTTTAAAAATATTGTAATGTACTTAATGGAATCGTTTGAGATACGAAGGTTAAAAAATGATCGGGTTCAATGGTATTAAGAAATTGACAATAACCCAATAACCCAGCAACTATTTCGAACAGGAAAATGTAATAAGATGCTTCAGCGTGTACTAAGGAAAAAAAAATATCGTGTCATATGTAAGTAAAATCTTTGGTGTCCAAGTAAAAAAAAATTTTAAGCATGAAAAAATACATTTTTGGCCGATTTTTATTGCCGATTTTTTTCGAATTGTTTTAGGCTACCATATTTCATAAAAACTCTTCCTTAAATTTTGCCAACTATTGATTGTCAATTAAAGTGGTTAAAAAAATACCTGTGGATTATAGGTTACGAAACATAACATGATTTATTTCCATCATGGTATTTTCATAGATTTCGCTTTGACTGGTATCCTTACCTTAAAAAAGGTGGCTGAAAATCCAAGCAAACCCTTCTCGTTCCGGTTAAAATGTATCATTAGTGTGGGTGTATAATATTAAGAGTCAGCCATGCTTTTTATTTAACACTCGACAATAAATTGTTGGTGCACATTCAGGGACATTTTTATTACAGTTGAAGGGCTTAGATGATAAGATAGTATTGAGCAATCAAACAAGGGGCTGCCTAATTAGTTCTCTAATGATAGATAATGCGGGAGAACCACAGAAAACTTAGGGAAATTTATGAAAAGTAGAGAGAAGTGAGAGGAGTATAGAGAAAATTTTAGAGCAAGGCAGAAAGTAGGAGCAAGCGAAGTCTGGCATAGGGGCTCGTGTTAGGGTGGGCAGGAGCTATGGTCTCTCCCTCTAATCTTCTATGCACTCTCACTGCAGCTCTCGCTCTGCTCTCTCATTCTCTCTACTTTTATCACTTCTCTTTACTTCTCTTCAGTATTGTTCGATTTTCTCTAACTGTTTGATATTATCTTGAACCAAAGCTTCACCGACTTCTCGCTGCTTAAATAGGACAATTTACCGAGTATAAGCGATACAGACGATAGCCGAAGGGGCTAAGTGTGTCACTCTAGCCAGAAGACGTGTCTTTGATTCCACAACGTCCAATTTTTTTTTCTTCATTTTGATTTTACTAAGACGTTTCATTTATTTCAACACTTTCATTTTTGTAATTCTTTAATTCATATACAATAATTGTAACCTCATTGTAAAGCAATTTTTATCTTTATTTTAACTGTAAATTGCAATACTTTTCTCAGATTTTTCAAAATTTCTTATTTATACGTTCACCGGCGCGGCGCCTGACTATTCTCGGCTGAACTAGTAAAAACAACTTTGATCACGTGCCAATACATATAATATAATAAGAAAATCACAGGCTTACGGTAGATTGTAATTGTTTTTGGTAAACAATATAAATTATTTTCGTTCTTTGTTTAGGAGTACAATAAAAAGAAAAGACATGTCTCCTGGCCAGAGCGACACATTTAGTCCCTTCGGCTATCATCTGCATCGCTTGTACTCGGCCAATTATCATATTTTAGCCGCTAAAAGTTGGTGAAGTTTTGTTTCATGATAATATCAAACAGTTTTAAAAAAATAAACAAAACTCGAGAGAAGTAGAGAGAAGTGATAGAAGTAGTGGGAATATGAGAGCAGAGTGAGAGCCGCAGCGAGAGCGCACAGGAGAATAGAGGGAGAGACTACAGCTTCTGCTCACACCAATATCAGCCCCAACGCCAGACTTTGCTTGCTCGCACCTTGTGCTCCGCTTTTAGATTCATTACAGCTCTCTATACTTTTCTGTACTTTTTTTAAATTCTCCTGAATTTTTGTGGTTCTCTCACATTTTCTATCATGAGAAAACTGAGTGGGTGGCCCCTCGTTAGATTGCCCATTATTTTCTTGTCATCTAAGTATACATGCAAACATGCATTTATTGCATATTTAATTTATAAGTTTTTAATTCGATACAGTGAAGTAGTATGTTGATATCTAGTACAGAAACTCTTAAAAAATAAAAGCGTTTTTTTTAAATTAACCTCCGATGGCCAACAACGATTTTATGGCGGTTTGTCGGAAGAAATTTTTTTCAGTTTTCGAATCGCTGCAATATGTCAACCAATCATGCTAGAGCTCTTAGTATTAGGAAGAATATAAAAAAAAAAAATTACTTATGATTATATATCCAATCATTCCAGCCTAAATGTTGATGTTCCAACGATACAGAGACTTGGTTTCACGCGTGAGATGTGGATTTTTATCAGGCCAATAGTGATAATTGTGCTAATAGAGCATCCCATTTTTTGTGAAGGTGCACTTGTCACTCCACAAACAGTAATAAGGAAATTAGCATCTATGCGCCCTTGAGCCAACAAATCCGCACAACAGTCTACTGGAAGATCATGATCGCGAGGCAACAACTCCTGAACATGGCGATAATGGTACGGGTGTTTACCCGTGTCTGCTATAACCGCTTACACGATTTCTGGTGAAACACCCACTTGTCGAGCTACAATTTGGATAGAGGTGTTCGGATTTTTCTCAAGCAGATCGTCTATCGTCTCTTCCATTTCCAGAACTAGACGTGGCACGGACGTCCCGGTGAAACACTACCCATTCCCATAAACCGCTGGTGAGCTCGGCCGATGGATTGAGGATCAGGATGCTGTCTGTTCGGCCAACGAGCACCATACAAGCGCGAAGCTGCTTCTAAATTACCGTTGGCCAGTGCAAAAAAATGTATCATTTGCGTGTATTCTATCACGCTGTAGTTCACACGAGCTCGAACGCGATTCATAGTTCACACCTCAAGGTAAAGTCAAAGACTGTATGAAAAACTACTGAAGCGCAAGATGGTAGACACGTTAGCTCGCAAATTCTACATAATTTCAAAAAACAAAGGTAGGAGCACGGTTTTTAACTACTCAATTCAAAACGAGTCCTAACTTAAAAGACTGACCAAGATTGTCGTTTTCGCTAGTGTGATCGTTTATGATATGAAGTGTGAATTGAAAAAACGCGAGGCTAATGTTTCAAACATGGTACCCGGGTTCAAAAAGTAAGTCTTTTCTCCTTGAGCTAAAGCGACTCATGGACTCAGATACTTATGCCAGCACAACGTCTTCATACAAAACTAAAAAAAAGGCCATTCAAACTACGTATAAGAAAAAATGTGACAAAGAGTTATATTAACTGTATGATACAATTTAATTGAACGTAATTGTTTAGTAAATAAGAAACGCAGAGAAAAAAGAACATAGACAAAGTCGCAGTAGCTCTAACTTATCAGTTTATTGCTCAATATTTTCTCGATAAAGTCGTAAATACGCAAACACTTACGATAAAATAATAGTTGATAAGTACAAAAAACTGTTGTATAATCTCATTAGAAGGTGCATCTCAGTAAGATGATTTTTCGTCCTGTTTACTGTGAAAAGAATAGTTAACAATCAGATAAAAAGATCTGATGATCAAACAAATTCGCAGCACGAAAATTTCCTTCTTTCTTGTTGCAACTTTATATTACAATAAATCAATCATTCCTCCAAAATTTGATAAAAAGGGAAAATAGAAGTATAAACTCAACTCGTGTAATGGACCATAATATTAACAGCAAAAACGGTTATTAATTTAGTGAATTAATTGATATTAAGAACATTTACTATGTTCTTTAAAGCCAATATTAAGTACTCTAGTAAAAAGTTATTCAAATCATGAACGTCAAATAGCTTGAATAATTTACTATAAAATTTTGAATATCGGATGATCATGGCATGTCTGGTAGTGAAACAGTAGATAGAATACATTTTTTTCGGACGCAAAGAAACTCATTTCAAGCCACTACAAGAGTTAATTTTTGTTTTTGTTTTGTGGTTCAAATTATCCGCAATTTGCATCAAAGATAGGAGAAAGTAATTCAATAATATCTATTTTTTTACTTGTACTTTTCCTGCAAATGCTATAAAAAACTGAAAACTGACACTTGCCCGCCTCCCACTTAGCCATCAATTATTGTTGAGTGAAAAGAAAATTACTTAAGTTACCAGCAATCAAGCGCGATTATTCAAGAGTAAATAAAAAAGTTCAACAATTATTGAAAAACGTAATTGTTGAGCCAAGCGCATCATGATCTATTAATAAGTAATAAATTAAGAAGTAATGAAGTTGATAACGTTTCACGGCATAAAATCTTAATCTCATTTTCAAGTAGTTATTTAGAATAAAAAACTAAAATATAAGGAGCTTCCGCCTACCACACAGTACTTTGCTATTTATTAGCAATACAGAATAATTAAGCTTTTCTGTGCGCATGCTTGGTTCTCTAAATAACATCTCAACTTATAGATATTTCGCAAGAACACAATTACTTTGGAAAATCTTATACCTACGTGCTTATAAATAACAAATCAAGTAATAATAAAAATGCACCTATTTTTTTATCAATCCATGCTCTTTTTTATATTCATCCAAAATACACAATGAAAATTAAAAACGGCTGCATACCCGCTTGTCTATCAGTAAAAAATTATTGTATAAATCAAAAACTACTGTGGTAATATAAGCTTGATTATCAAAGTATAATTAAAAAATTTTACAGTAATTTAAAGACCTAATTGTTTCGCCTACCGTATCACTGCCTACTGGTTCTATTCCTTTCATGTTCAGGATGTGATTTAATCGCAACATTGGTCCAGAGTGTAGGAAACATTACACGTACATGTAATATATTATAAAAAGGATATCTTTCAGAAACATCTTAATATCGTCGTATTATCTAAATATGAAAATCATGATGCAACTGAAGTCTACCTATACAATTGAAAAGTGATAAACTTTTTAAAAAACAATTTGGCGCGAAAAACCTCGAAAAAATATATTACTACTCTGATGGTGCTGGTTCACAATATAAAACCAAATTTAATTCGTCAAATGTATGAAATCATAAGAATGACCTCTAGATCGCTGCTCAGTGAAACTTTTTTGCCACCGCACATGGGAAAGGTGCGTGTGACGGTATCGGTCCATGCATAAAGAGAAATGTCTACAGTGCAGGCTTGCAAAATAAGGGAGACATGCAACTCACATTGACTTAAAAGCTGTACGAATGGGCAGATATATTTTTGAAAAAAATTCATTTTGATTTTGTTTCGTTAGCTCAATATGAGAAACATAAAAAAACGTTGTCTGCACGTTTCTCGGGAGCTAAAGCTATAAAAGGAACGCGTCAGTATCACAGCTACAAGGCATGCAATAAAGTTATTTTGGATTGCAAAACTTTCTCTGCTAAAACTGAGAGTGTTATATTAAGAATGTAATTTTTATACAACCAGGTTTGTTAATGTAACCTTGACTTATGAACATGACGTTGGAGTACGTAATTTAATCTTAAGTCTTACCTTGTAAATAATTTTTTTTTTTCATGCATAACTATACGATTTAGTAGAAGTATAGTATAAGCCTTTCCAAAAATAAACTGTTTAATAATTCAAGCATTATGACAAGAATAGCAATTACACATGCAAGAGTCGGCGTTATAGGTCGGTCGCTTCGAGTCGCTTGAACTGCCACACGTATGTACATGCCACGGTAAAGTGCGCATAACTTTTTTTCTTTTCAATATTACTAAAATTTTTTTCGCGTATTGCTAGCTTTGGGGATAACGAATATTATACATAAAGAATTTTTGTCGTAGTCTTACGAGAAGTTACTTTATTTTGTAATTGTTGATACAAAATTAATTATTTATCAAAAAATCAACACTTATTCAATTTTTTTTCAGGCGTTTTAATATAACAGTGTTCATTAATCTACTCTTAAATTTTTATTAATTTTTATATTGCGTGGTCGTAGATACTGCAATTTAAAAAAACAACTGTGCAAAAATGTATTTGTCTATAATATTGCAACAAAAGCAAATTTTTCAAAAAAGTTTTCTTAAGTGTTGTCTCCACACATATCTATATGATAGGGCACAAAACCGTCTTGAAATCCAAAGTTGTGTTTTGGGTGTCTGATTTTATAAATTTTGACTTATTATAATAGTGTCACAGCTGCACGCTATTGTAGCTATTCTGCTTGCCAGCGAGGTGCTGCCACGCCTTTTGATAAATTTTATCGCATACGCAATCTTATCAAAGTAGAGGCACTATGGGACCCTCTGAGTACTAAATGCCTGTATATTTCTGATAGGTATTATTAATTCACAATGTCTAACATTGATTGGAAATCATTGATTTTCTAAGAAAAAAATTGAAAAGCGCACTATACAACAATAGTTCGAATCTTAGGCAGGAATTAGATAACTTTCCCTTCCTTGAGTGGGGCTTGAACACACAACCACATGAATATCGACAGTTGCTTTACCAATTATGTTACTGGCCCAGGGGAGAGAGGTGATAATTCTGCTCCCTGTAGGTTATAATAATTCCATTCTTGAATGTAAAGCATTTTTCGACCCAAAGCACGATATTCAATACATGAAGGTGATCTTAATGTTTGCTGAAAAATATTTAATGTTAATTAGATGCCTTGAATGGAAATGCAATCCAGTAATACATTATACAGATTAATTGCTTGTTTTCAAGCCAATTTAAGTAATCTTATTAATATAAGATATTTTTGAGCAAGCTTTAGAATTACTTTCATGAACAAAATATTAAATTTAAGGTAAAAATCTACTCTGCTTGCAAGAATAAAATTAATCAGAACCTACAGTGTGTGAGACTAGCATCCATCTGGTAGCTCAATGGGTAGAGTGACTGTTTGGTATGCAGGAGGTTGTGTGTTTGAGCCAAATTCAGGAAAGATTTATTTCATTCTTGTTTACGATTTGCACTATTGCTGTGTAGTACGTTTTAAAATTTGATATGATTTTGTTAGGATATTATTAATTTTTTCTCAATATTAAAAGTAATAAATTAATATCTATTGTAAGAAAATACGAAAATTACATGCTGAGAGAGGCCCGTAGTGTCTCCACGTATACAAAACGGCGTACGGTACATGACATACATGAACTACTTGCTTGCATACCCAATCAAGTCATCTTTTCAACATTAAATATTCTTCAGCGAGAATAAGAATCACTTCTATTTATTAAATATAGAGTTTTGGGTGAAAAACTGCTCCACCTGAGAGAGTAAAATGAATCCAAGCCTACTGTGTGAAGACCTTGCAGCTCTTGGTAGCTTAATTGGTAAATCGTCTGTTTAATATGTAGGAGGTTATGTATTTTTGTCACAATCTGAAAAGATCATTTACATTTTCGCTTACAATTTCTACTATTATTATAGAGAGTATTTTTTAGTTTAATATGATTATCTTAGAAAATTAATGATTTTAAATCAACGTTAGAAATAGTTAGTTGATATTTAATTATCAGAATAATACAGAGATCTAGTGTCGAGAGAGACTCCACCTACATATAACCCATAGCTCCTCCACCTAAATAAAACTGCGTATGTCACCACGGTATTCATGTTCCTATCTTTTTTCTGCTGCTATTTTCTTTCTACCCTACGGCTCTAAAGTATTTTATTCGAAAATGTGTCATTTTAATTTATGTTCGTGTAGCGTAATCTCATAGCCTTCAAACAATACATTGATTTCATTGTTATCATAATAAAACAGTTTCATAACGCTAATTTCATCGTCTGTACAATTAAATGTATGTTTACTATTATTGTTAGCAGCAACCGGTTTTTTTTTTTTTTAGTTGTTATGTGTAATCAAAATTAATATCATCAGTTGAAATTACTAGTTCTAAAATTGTATACTTAATTAACTTGTGTTCATGTCTTTTGATAAATACGTTTGACTGATTTTTTGTCTTTTTGTCTGTACGTCCTAGTAAAGGTTTTTTTTACGTAAATCGATACAACTTATAATATAACAGTATTCTCCAGTGCTCCTAATTGTGAAACATTTCTTTCTCTGGATAGAAAAATGTGCAGATTTTTGATATTTTTCATATTGTCTTTATTGCGTGTGCTAGAATTTATGTAATTTCTATCATGCAAATTTATGTATGTATATATATATGTATATATATATATATATATATATATATGAGGTATTCTTTGTGAACGAATGACCCCCCCCCTTCTCCAAAATTAGTTTGATTTATTTAAGTTCTGTAGGTAGTCAAAAGAAAGGTCTTAACCTCTAGTTTTTGATGCCGAGTGGCATATGTATTGAGTCAATATTCCTGATTTAATATGGCTGCCTACACCACGTGACCAACAGCTTTTTTTCAAGAAAACTACTGTAAATGTCGCGGCATAAACCCTACAGGGGTCTAAAACAGCTTAAATTAGAAGGACTAAGCTCTTACATCAAAGGATGTATAAAAGAAATTCTTTGGCTGCTATAAAATTCAAAATGGCGACAAAAACACGTGACATACAGATTTTTTTCAAGAAAACTACTATAAATCTCGCGGCCTAAACGCTACGGGGGTCTAAAACGGCTTAAATGAAAAGTTCTCAGCTCTTCTATCAAAGGATGTATGAAAAACATTTTTTGGCTGCTATACAATCCAAAATGGCGAAAAAAACACGTCACATACAGTTTTTTTTCATGAAAACTACTATAAATCTTGCGGCATGAATGCTACAGGGGTCCTAAACGGCTTGAATAAAAAGTACTGAGATCTTCTAAAAATTTCTTCCATACGGCTTTTGATGTCCTCGTTTAAAATTCTTAATGCCTCCAATATTTATTGAAAAAGATCTGTTTCTATCCTGTTTCATTTATATAAGTACGGATTTTTTTTGTGCTTATTTCCAGTATATTTTGCTTACTACATTTTACTAAGTTTCTCTGCATGAGTTTTTTGTCATTACATTTCTGGGTGCCTAAAGCGACGCCATTAGATAATTTGAGACAGTAAACTTTAAGTTTGCCTATTGTTACACCTACTGTATTATTTAACATCCATTTATCGTCTATAGTCTCTATAAATAATCTTAATCTCACCAAGCTACACAGGCACTCTTGCCCTACCACCTTTTTAAAGTAAATCTGTTGGCCTCTGACCGTAATTACCTGTTTTTTGGTACATTTTTAGATTTTTTTTAACATTTTTTACATTCTTATACTTATCTCTCTCATATATAATTTGACCCGAAAAATTCCTCTATTTATGTTATTAAATTCTGTTTTAAAGTCTATAAAAAGAGCATATAAATTATTGCCTATTTTTTATATTTTATTTCCAATTTAACTGTTTAGTACAAAAATATGGCTCCATGCTCTTCTTTTTGCTCTAATGCCAGCCTGACTCTCCTTTGTTATTTTACACTCATTTACCTACTTTTCTCCTTTTTGAATGATTATAATTGCTAATATTTTGAATGTTTTATTTAAAAACGCCTCTCTCCTGTAGTATTAACATCCATCTACTCCTTCCATGCATTGTAAATTATCCTCCTTTATAGATTTTTTCATTTTTAGTTCTTCAGCTACCTGTGGAATTACATTACGTAACCTGTTCTATTTTTTTAAGATCTTTATTTTATGTGTATACTCGGTTACCTGCGCACTCTTCATGCCAATTTTTCAATTAATTATACACCGTGTAACTATAACAAATGCTGATAAATCATTTTAAGAATTATCATATGAATAAATAAAATTTCTTGTAATATTAATTAATCTCTCTTTTATTTATTAAAGAAGCTTATACTTGTTTTGTTGCTATATTTTAAAAATTGATTATTGACATATATTACGATTTTTTTAATTATAAAAATGAAAACTTTTTTTTATGCTGTTTTAAAAATATTTCTCTTAAAAAAACTTTTAATTTAAATAATAACAGAACATTGAAAAAGACGATTGATTGGGCTAGGACTTCGGACAGATATACAGACGTGATGGACTGTTATTTTAGATAACAAATAATCAATTTTAATGCAGCACATATGATCAAGTGCATTTATATAGAACAAATATGATACGTATTTTTAGATTAACTGTCCGGCTCTTTTTTTTAAATTACTATTATCATTAAATACTCATAAAACAACTATAAAAGCTATGACGAAATTATTTAAAATAATCGTAATTTTTAATAAATTTTACAGATAAATCATTTAATTAATCATCATAAAAATCGATAAAATTTCTTATAATAATAACTAATTTTTTTCTTATTTTATTAATAGGCTTATAATTGATTCCTTCTCAAATTCAGAAAATGATTATTAAAATATATCTTAAATTTTTTATTTATAAATATTGTGAATATGTACTAAGTAGTTCTTGTAAGCGCTCGTTCATCGCATCTATATTACATCAATCAAAGATTATCGATGTACTTATATTAGTACAATAATTCCGTCGATTAAATGCATTTATGCTCTTTATATTTTTTGAGCACTATTTACACATTTTATACAATTACCACCATTCTATTTGAAAAGCTTTTATAATTTTTAGTTATTCCATGATTGTTTTTCAGCTAAAGAGGCGTCCTACTGATTAGAATTTTTTGACTGCATAAATTCAAATGTTTGGTTATTATGATCAAAATTGTGCTACTCGATGTATCGTAAAATTTGTAAATAAAATTTTTAAAAAATTATTACAGAGGTAAAATATGTTACAATAAAGTAATCCATCATATATTAAAAGTATTCTTTTTTATTTATTTTTTTCTTATGTATAATGTAATGTTAATTTATAAAATAATTTATTTAAGATATAAACAGTGCAACATTAAGCATCAGACAAATCTTTTTTTTTAAAGAACATAGTAAGGAAAAACTATTCGAATGTGTTAAATGTAAAAAAAATTTTAGAAGATCGACACATTTAATTAGGCATATGTTAATTCATAATAAAAAACATTAAAAAAAATTTGTAAAATTGTGGTAAGGGTTTTAAAAAATCAGACGGTTTAAGGAGGTTTGGGAGTTTTGCTCAGAGAGGCAAGGAAAATAATCTTTCACTCAATCTTTTTACTTTATTTGTTTCGCTCAAGCCTAAAACTTCTTCAACTAACCTTTGCTTCCAATCTGTCATTTTTTTCTATACAAGGAAAATTTTTCGTTGCGAACTACACTTCTCGGTCCATGTCCTAATTTTCAATTTCCAATAAATCCACTTTAATTTCTAACAGATCTGTTGCTATCCCTTACTAATTTCTAAAAACCAACATTTTCTATTTTTTTGTTTATCTCTGGTATAATTTTTGTAGTTTATTTACTAAGTCGTTATGCATATGTTTTCTGGCTTTAATATGCTAGACTCCTTAAACAACGCAATTAGATAATTCGAAACAGTTAACTTTAATTTTAACTACTGTTATACCTCCTGTATTATTATAGATCCACTTATCGCCTATCTTTTAAGTAAATAAACTTGAAAGTACTAGGTTTTATAGGCACCCTTGCATTTCTTTTTCATAGTTGTTAGTAAATTTGTTAGCCCCTAGCCGTAGTAAACTGTTTTTTTTTTATATTTTTAGATTTTTTTAAAACATTTTTGTCATTTTTTTAATTATTTCTTTTTAATTTTTTCTTACAATAAAATGATTTAGTACACCAATATATTATCTTGATCTTCATTTGGTCTGATAGCAGCCTAACTTTCTTTTATTATTCTTTACATTTTTAGCAATTTTTGTACATTTTTAGCGATTATAATTTCTTAAATCTTTTATGTTACATTTGAAAAGCAACTCGTCTGTATTTTTAAAGTACTTCTTCTCCTTACCTACCTTGTGAATTTGATAGATCCATGCTATCGCCCGCGCTTCGATAATATGTGTGTTAGTCGATAAGCTATAAAGTTTGTTTATCAAATCAATAGTCCATATTATTTGTAGATTCTTTAAACAGTTTTTTATAATTCTGTCTTCCCCTGTGTCTATTCTATTTTTCATTCTTTCCAAGACATTTTTTTTAAATAATGGATACAGTCTCGTAAAAAATTACCCTAATAAGTGCTATAGCGCAAGGTTATTCTTAGCATAGAGAATGCCGAGAGAAGCTTTGAAACATGCAAGAGCAATATTTTGAGTGTTGGTATTTGAATACGCATGCCGGAAAGCTTGTCTTATCGCTAATTCCAGCATTTGCTTAAGACCTATAATGATATGTACAAAATCTATCTCTTTGAAATGCAAATAATACTTTTCGTTTCAATATATGGGATTTTTTTCACAGATTAAATACGGATGATTATAAATTTTTGGTGTACGATTATAAATATCGTTATTCTATTTATTATTATTAATTGCTACATAATCAATTTTTTTTAAAGTTGGTTCTTCATACAGGTATAAGTATACTTATAAGAAAGTAATAGTGCTGTCAAAAACTATTACGAAAGAAAAAAAATATTTGTTGGGTGCTAAAGGGGTGGTAGGGGGGGAGTCTGGTATGGAGCTGAGGGGGAACTTGGGGCGGCGCGGCATGGGCGGGGAGGGGTGGAGGCAGGTGAAAGCTTGCTCAAATCATTTGAGGTCATATTTCACGGTAAAAAGAAACAAATTTTACCTTATTTTGTGGGGAGCTGGGTGGAGCTGAGGTAGTGTAGGGGGGAGTGTGGTGGAGCTAGTACTTACCCTAAAACCATACAACTATATAATATAGGAAGACACATATATATATATACATAAGTATATATATATATGTATATACATTGCCCTTCTACGTGCTCCACGCGTCAACCCTCGGTGCCACGATGAACTTTTAGTAAACGGCTCGATTTTAGATAAATGTTTTCTAATAATTATCTATGTTTTATCTACAACCTATGTGATGTCAAATAAATATACCACCGTAATTTAACACTCTTTAAACTGTTTGCTTCCTCGTGATAAAAGCTTTGAGTATGTTGCGACAAAAATTTTTGTAAAAACATATTACTAATGAATTTTATGTTGTAGGTGTGGAAATGCTACATTTTCCGTAAATGTCTTTGGTTCTGTGTGTGTATATGAGTCAACATATTTGAATGATCCAGGGCTTAAAATTTACTTTTTTTTCTTAAATTGAATGCTTAGAAAGAAACAAATTTTTTTTACACATTATAAAGGTTGTTAGATAATTTTTTGATTTTTATAAATTGCTTTTTTTCATATCTTAGAGATTCACAAATGTTATTCTAAATTCTTGTAAACAAAACATAGAGCGTAAAAATTAAGTCGTTCTTTATTTAGAATTATCCCGATATAACAATACTTTTTTTCATTTCGAAAATGCCATGGTTTTAAGAAAAATCTGTTCTACTAAAGTAATACTGAAGAAGATTTTTCTAATCTATGGTATAAAAAATTCGATTTTTTATATTTATGTTCGATAAAAATTTAAAATTGGAAATTTATACTTTATTATAGTTGCCATAAAGATTTTGTATGTTCTATAAATAGATTTGTCGCTATTTTCAAAGTTTAAACATTTTTATTCGATTTTTTGAATGATTATATTCCAGAAAGTACTGCAAAATCTTTTTTTCAATTTTTAATCATCGTTTAACGTTGATTTGTTTTATTTTAATCAAAGAAATACTAGAATTTTATGAAATGATTAGAAAATTTATTGATCTTGTTGGGCGAATTGTAGAATCCTACAAAATCGTAAATCTTTTAAAACGCTCTTTCATTACGACTGTGCCAATCTTAATTGAGAGATAATAAAGTTTTCTCCTAGTCCGGCTCAAATACACAACCTCCTGCTTAGCGGATATTCGCTCTGCCAATTAAGCTACAGAGGTACTGTAAATGACATATACTATAGGTTTGAATTGAGCTTATTCTCGCAAGTAGAGTATGAAAAAGAGCTGTAACTAGATCTAACACTCAGTAAGTAAGTAAGTAAGTAAGTAAGTATGATGGTAAAATATTTCATTACTCCAAGAGTAAATATGAAATCAATAGACAATTGATTGATCATATAGGGCGCATCGTAGAAACCTACGAACTTATAAATCATACAAAAAGCTCTTTTATAGCAATAGTGCTAATCGTAATTGAGAATAAAAAAAATTTTCCCCAAGTGTGGCTCGAACATACAACCTCCTGCTTACCTGACCGTTGCTCTGTTAATTAAGCTACGGATGCGTTAACCATCATACTTACTTACTAAGTATTGGATCTAGTTATGGCTTTTATATAGTCTACTTGCCAGAATAAGAATAATGTGAACCTGTAGTGTGTGGAATTTATATCCGCCTGGTAGCTTTATTTGGCAGAGCTACTGTCCGGTAAGCAGGAGTTTGTGTAATCGATCTACACTCAGAAAATTTTTTTTTCATTCTTAATCACGATTAGCACTGTCGTGATATGGGAGCTTTTTTAAAGATTAACAATTTCGTAGGTTTCTACAATTCACCCTATAAGATCAATCAATTTTATAATTATTTCATTTTTACTCCTGGAGCAGTATAATATTTTAGCATCATACTTACATACTCAAAATATTTTTGAATAAAAAGTCGTATTTCAGAAACTCTGCGTGTTATTTCAACGAATCGTACCTCAGAATTGTGGGATTTATACAAGTATTTTGGTTTAGAAAATAGAATCTAAATTATGAGTTCCTTACCCTATTTTAAGTTTTTTTGAATATTTTTGACGTCCAAAAAGCTATTTTTTGCCATTCTCGAGGTGTTAAAATTTTGATCTGATTTTCTAATAATTACATATCATACAAAACTAAAGTAGCTTTACTTTCAATCTTTAATTTGAAATTTTTTCTCATTGTATGATAAGGACAATAGTAATCGGAAAATTCATTTGAAAAGTAAACGAAAAATTAGATAATCATATTCTCTATAAATTACAAGTAAGAACTTAGCATAATAATAACTTATACCTAATTGTGAATGAAGATTGGGAAATCAGGTCGTAATCACCTCTTATGTTGTGAAAGAAATACAAATACATTCATAATACTATATAAAATATTTAAGCAATGCAAAAAAGTTTCTGTCTTTAATCGGCTGTTTCATTAATTTTTATCATGCCTGATAATTGCAATAACAAATCAATGAACATAAGATTTTATATCAAGTTGATAATTCTTTTCGAAGTATACATGTAGTCTTTAAATCTCAAATTTTTTTAACGTTAAACATTTTTTTTAATTTTTTTTTTCTTGACATCTTGTGTTTAAGCGTTGTTGGTTTTTTTTTCTTTGAATATATCTATACTTTCAATTTTAAAATGTACAAAAAATATTTCAAGAATCGAGAACCTAAAAAGTTCCTGTCTATGTAATAAGATGTAATAAAAGTAGAGATAACCGTATTTATGTAAGTTTAAAAGCTGCAAAAAATTAGGTGAGTGTGTATATATTGTCTTTATTTTCTCATACTGTCTAGATGAAAATATAGATATGAATAGATTTTTGTATTTTTTTCAAATTTACCATCCAAATTTATCACAACTTCATGGGTAATCAAATAGTGAGTGGGCGACAGTGATGTGATCTACCCAAGACTTTAGCGTTGCCGACTATAACTATACACAGCATTATAACACAAACATGTCTTGGATAGATCGCATCAATGGTGGGCGATGGTGCGGGGGTCTGCGGGCAAGGTGGCATAGAATGTATGCGTAGGTGATAGTGTGTAGGAAGAGGAGGCTGCGTGGTTGACTGCTGTTACTTTGTTGTTGGATTACAGCTTGGGTGGTAGTACGGGGTAGCTGCTTTAATGTTAATGCAGGGAGGGGGGTCTGGTTAGAGCAGGAGGGTTATGGTGATTTTGCAAGGGGGCTCTTAAAAATTACGAAACATCATTTTTACGGTAAAACATAGATAAATCGTATGAATTTTTGCCAAAGTTCTAGTGGCTGGGGCAGAGCAGTAAAAAATCTACATCTAATCGTGATAGTGTTCGTAATCATTAGCAGTAAATATTTCTAGTGAAACAAATTTTTTTTATTTATTTGAGGTTATGTTACACTAAATAATGAGACATGTATGTGATTTCAGCTAATTCATGGAGTCATAACGATTAGATGTAGATTTTTCTAAAATTATAAGTAGAAAAAATCGTCATAGTACCAAAACAGAATGTAATTTTTTAAGTTTAGAGGTTAGGTTAAAAATTCTCGAACGAGATATTCAATAGTTTGGCAGAGAACTATCCTACTAAGTCATGCACGGCCACATTTATTTTATTGAGATCATTATAACTCCATGAATTAGCTGAAATCACATACATTTCTCATTGTTTAGTGTAACATAACCTCAAACGAATAAAAAAAACCTTTTTTTACTAGAAATTTTTACTGCTTATGATTACAAATACTATCACTATTAGATGTAGACTTTTTCTAAAATTTTAAATTGAAAAAATAGTCATAGTATTAGAACCGAATGTAATTTTTTAAGTTTAAAGGTCAGATTACAAATTCTTGAACGAAATACTTAAAAGTTTGGCAAAGAGCTATCTGACTAAGTCATGCAAGGCAACATTAGTTTTATTGAGATCATTATAACTCCATGAATTAGCTAAGATCACATACATTTTTCATAATTTAGTGTAACATAACCTAAAATAAATAAAAAAATTTGTTTTACTGGAAATTTTTTATTGGTTATGATTGCGAACACTATCACGATTGGATGTAGATTTTTACTAAAATTTTAAGTTGAAAAAATCGTTATAGTATTAGAACAGAATTTAATTTCTTAAGTTTAGAGGTTAGGCTACAAATTCTTGAACAAGATACTCAATAATTTTGCAGAGAGCTATCCTACTAAGTCATGCCAAGACATATTTATTTTATTGAGATCATTATAATTCTATAAATTAGCTGAAATCAGACAAATTCCTCATTATTGAGTGATTTAGTGAAACACAACCTCAAAATAAATAAAAAAAATTTCTTACCACGCATTCCTACTTTCATTGATTACAAACATTATCACGGGTATTTGAAATTTTTTCCAAATGTTAAAATTAAAAAAATCTTTCTATTATTAGCACTCATTGCAATTTTTCAACTTTAGGGGTTAGGTTACGAATTTTACAATTACAAAATAAAAAATAGGCCAAAGAGCGACTATTGCAAATTATCTTAACACTATGTGGGAAAAAAAAATTAAAAATCAGTCAATATTTGAAGGCTCCAGTAGGTTTTAAACATTTTTTTTCCATTTGGCCCCAATGTGCGACGTGGTATTATACTTCCAAATAGATTGATCAGAATAGAAACTTAAAAAAATTTTAGACAATGCCAAGCCGCTGATATAATTTGAAGTTAAAGCATGAGGAACTTATACTATTCGTTATAATTTTCTAGTATGTATTATCAAAACCTAGATGAACAGTTATAACTTTTTTCATGTTTTTAATGTTTTTTACTTTAACTCTTCGTTACATAACATTTTATTATACATTTTTTTATATGCTTTTTATTAGTAGTTCGTAATGAACAATATCTACTGGAAATTGTACGATAATTAGGATAGTATTTTGAAACATTGAAAATTCAAAATTTTTCAAAATGTAAGGAATATTACTTCCAGAAACTTAGAAGTTTTGTGTTAAATGTATTGTAATTCATATCAAACAATATTCTACTATATCGTTAATCCAATATTTCTCAATTTATATATATTTTTTTTTAATCTTTCTATGTCTGCAAATTTTTTAGAATACATATTTTATTAAAAATATTACGTAGACTACGAATACATTTTGTGATTGGCAATATGAGTTAATTTTCAAAAAGTAAGCAGCCAATTTGGATTTAGCATTTTGGATTTCTTAAATCAACCAATAGATTTGTAATTGGTCACTTAGAAGTTCCGCGATGAAAAAAAATTAAAATTTATATAAATCATATTTTACTATTTTATTCGGCGAAAGTGTTCTTAAACTTTACAAATTTTTTCGTTGATAATGGTGCTATCTACAAAAATTTTTCGTAACAAACTTTTTTCTTAACTATCATGTTTCTTACAATTATAATCTTTAGTGTGCCATAATCTATTATATTGACATTTGATGCCGCCATACTGGATCCAGTTTGGGTTCTGTCAATTTTACACTAGCTGTGTAATCACAGACCCCTGTTATATATACAAGATCTTAACATTTTTTCGCTCTCAAGGAATATGACAGACCGTGAAAATTGTATCTTTTTACCTTTAGTGCCCCTTAGCGCGTACATTGATCCAACTTACATCATGCTACAAAAATTATTCAACCATAAATATTTCAACCTGATGTTTTTGATAAAAATATTGAAAAAACAGTGTCAAATACATTATTAATTTTATTTTAAACTTTAGAACCATAAAATAAAGAGAAAAACTTGCTTCGAAATTTTTGAAGATATTTTTATCGTATTTTACAAAAAAAATCTATCTAGTATAAATTTTTTTTTTATGAATATGGTCTTTTTAACGGAATAAACAATTGTACTATTGAAGAAAAAATTCCGAAATCGGGACCATCACTGACACCAATGGTGTTAGTACAAAAATTCTGAAAAAATGGCAGTATTGTTTTCTAGTAAAGTAATTTTGATTCTTAAAGCTTGAAGAAAACTAAGTTTTTTTTAGTCCTGCTTCGCATGTAATGCTCCATGTATCTATTTTATCTATCGATTTTTGTACTAGACGGTAATTTATTCTTTTCTTTGCGAACAACAAAAAATTACATCGATGACATCGACAGTTACTTTATCAATATTACTTTCTAAAGGTATGACAAGTTATAGGATTTTCGAACTACCGTTAGACTTAAAACTAAACGATTATCCGTAGAGATTGAAACTGATAAGAAATAATTAAAAGACGTATATCTGATTATATAGGATTGAGCTTCAACGATTCCAATACCAGCATTGAAAACTGTTCATAGAATTTCTGAAGGATTGTGAAACAATCATAAACCTTCTAGAAATATAACAATATAATTAGGTAAAGATTAACGTCAAATTGATCTTAAGATTAAAAATCGTGACATGAGTATGATAATTTCTCAAACGATTGAATTTTTATATTCATGGCATCACTTAATATGTTTAAATTGCAAACTTATATGCGATAAAACTATAATTCAAATTCATTTTTTAATGCAAAAATTTCTGCCTCTTAGAAATAAATCAACTTACAGCATAAGATTGTTTTTTAAATCATTATGCTTTCTTATGGAGAAAGCTTTGTATCGTTAAAAAAAATTTTTTTCTAGAAGTACGTTAAAAATGTTTTCTATAGTGTCTAAAATGGAAAAAAAATATTTTTAGAAAATGTCCGTCTGCGTGTGTGTGTGTGTGTGTATGTATGTATGTGTGTGTGTGTGTGTGTGTGTGTGTGTGTGTGTGTGTGTGTGTGTGTGTGTAATCTGTAATATCTCAGGAACCAAACGGTAGATTTTAATCATTCTTGGCTTAAAATTTTTCTTTTCTCATCCTTACGGCCGCGGCGGCTCGGAAAAAAAATTTATGTTTTTGACCTTATTCAGGTTTTTATAACAATTTTTATAGTCAAAGTACAGGTTTATTACTTATTTAAGGGTGAGACAAATTTAACTCGAATTTTTAAATTGTATCATCTGATAGAGCTTTAATATAGCTTTATTTTCTAATTTTAATTATTTTGATGACATATTTTGTTTAGTTTTTATTAAAGAAATACTGAGATCTGTGTAAAACTACTCACATATTCCAAACGTTTTAAGTGATTTTGACGGTTTAAGGATAAAAAATTTTTGTTTATAACCTTGTAATAATTTTTAAAAAAAATTAAGTTTTATACATTGCTAAGGTTGTTATAACGATTTTTTATGTACAAGAAGCGATTTCTTGTTACTTTTAGAGTGAAAAACTTAAAACTGCTTCAAAAGTCGTATCTCCTCTAGTATTCGAACACCTTTATTTCAGACTAAAAATTTTTCTTTTACTACATATCGTTTTTTCCGTATATAAGATATTCTATTTTTTTTATTGAATCAGTGATTTTCACATTTGTAATCAAAATATTTGCAAACTTAGAGAGAATACGTAATTAGACGCGTCGGTCAGAGAAAAACTGATAACGTTACATTACCCTTTATTTATGCATTGCAACGTACCTTTATTAGGTTTTCTTCGTCCGAGGCCTCTAATTAAAGTTTATATATTCGAAAAGTCTATTTTATTGAAATTTGTATGATTTATTTGGACTATAACAAACCGATATATGCATCTAAGAGACCGTTCAAATGATTTATATTACTTATTTACTGCAGCTGCCTATAAAAAATTTGAGTTTTATACCTTATGAGAGATTTTATAACGATTTTTATGGTTGAAAACGGTTTTTACTCTCCTAAGGGTTAAAAAATCAATTTTTAAGTTATAAATAACAACATTGCAATAGATTACAATGAATCATGCCTAGATAGCGTTATCAAAGTACTAGCTTGCTGGATATTATCTTTATTTTATTAAAAAACAGCTGTATAAATTGTTATCAGTCAAAATGAGGTTGCTGGTAAGGTAGACTGTTACTGATAAATTTTTATTTTTCAAACTCAACATTGATACATACTATGAGAAGACTTGCGTTCGTAACTTTATGATACAATGCAGAGCACAAAAATGGCTTTTTCGGACATTTTGAATCATTTTACTATTTTGTTTGATTTATTTTTTAGGTAAAGATTAGCAGAATAATGTTGTTGAGGAAGCTTCGAGCTTATTTATTGGCAGCGATTTTTAATTATATTAAAAATGACTTCTTCCTGTTAATGTTGAAACCCATTGCCACCGAATTAGTTATTTTATCAGGAAATAAAACTTGAATCACATTTTTATTGTACCAAACAATAAAATCAGCAGATTTTGCAAAGTTAATCAGAATTAAAAAATCTATCTTTTTCATAGTGTTGACGTATCGGCGGATGGTACAAAAATGATCTTGTTATTTTAGAATAAATTAATTGAATCCTAAGATGTAACTGATGATAATCATGAACACAAATACACTCACAACCAATTATTTTATTTATCATCCAAATATGTTATTTTGTAGTAAATGTTATGTTTTGGCACGATTTTTATCATGAATTATGGTAAAACAATGATTTACAGCATAAAATTTAACTTTTGGGAATAACAAGATTTTTTAAATTTAGGAAGATCGAATTTGTTAGATCGATGAAAACTAAATTTTTTTTAAAGGTCATATTTATCTAAAAAAAAACAAATGAGTCAAGTTTGGTCAAAATAAGCCGAAAAAATCTTGAGATAGAACTTATCAAGCTTAAACACACGCACACAGGCGAAAATTTTGCCAAAACACTGTATTTTAAAATGAAAATTTATGAACTACATTAATTACACGGTTTTCTCCAAATGCGATTTTCTCTCCATAAGAAAGCTTTTTCTACGAAGAAGCGAAATCAGATGTTTGGTTTGATGGTGTCTTATGACCGTTTGATTTAAAATCTAATTTTATCTTGCTATACATGTGATTCAATGATTGTTCTAAACAAATAAAATATGTTTAATATATAGAACGCTGCTTCTATACTCGATTTTTCGAACAGAATTATTTTTTAAGCGTGTGTGTGTGTGCAATTACATTGCACCCACACATGCATACGCATTCACTTCTATATATTAAGTATTGAATAATCGAACAAATTGTAGTACGGGAGTTTAATTGAGTTTGAAATAAAATATGTGTCAATTCTGCTATTTAATATATAATTGCTGCTTATTTTATAAATATTTTTCAAAGGGGATAAACTTGAGTAAACTTCATCGAAATTGTGAAAAACTGTAATTTTCCCCGGAATGCTCTCTAGAGATTATCCTTCTTGATGTATACCTTAAGTTTATAATAATCTTACGTATTTCAATGGAGTTTTTTTATAAATATGCTAATAGCAGTTAATTTTTCTAAAATACTACTTACAAATTCCGACTGTCTACTCATGCATTAAAAAAGAATATTTTTAGTTGTAAACATTGATCGTAACATTGAATGTTATCAGAGATAGTATTAACATAGTAGTAAGTGTTTCATTATTAAATATCCCAGGTATTCAGTTGTTCCCACAAAAAAGGAACTTTTCGTTTTTCGTTTTTACTTCAAGTATTTATTATTTTATTCGATGGTAAATTTTTTTGGAATTCTTAACAATTGCAACTCTATGTTCCAATTTAAACTATCATTGTCTATTTGGTTTATTATATTTACTTATATTTGCGTTAGGTTACACTATTCCATTAAATTTACACCAAAAGTTCAACTTTCACTTACATTATCTGTATTCATATATTGTAACTCTCTCCTGTGAGTCAAACATATGTATATATGTAACGACGCCTAAAAAGAATCTCTAGTGAATCAGCTTGTACATGTTTGAATATTTCTTTTACGCTATGAAGCATAAATCAGATATCTCAACCAGAGAACAGCCAACACCTACTGTGCTGCGAGCAGAGTTCCGCAAACCGCTAACACTTAGTATGTACGGTATTAAATAAACGCCTAAAACATTTTATCTGGTAAGCATTCATACTCATAAATTTATTTCTATTTTCTAAGTAGGATTTTTCATTAAAAGTTATATTTTGTCTGTCTTGTAGAGTTTTGAAAAATAATCGACAAGTATTTTTTATTTTTTTTATTTAAACTTTATAAGATGCAGGCCCATAAAGATTATCTTTTTTTTATATCTATATATACTCCTTGTCCATGTGACATGATGATGAAATATATAAGAATTATCATTTTAATTTTTTACAGTAACTTGAATAAAAATAAATATTTTTTCCTGAAACTTGTAGAAATACTTGTATTTGGTACTATGTTGACGATATCAAGTTTTGAGTAAATTTAGTTCAACTTTTTCTGCGTTGTTTAAGGTTATGTGTATGATTGATACTTTTTTTAAAACGCTGTATTATTGTAAGTTTTATATAGTTTTTGATGTTTCTCGTCTCATTTTTTTCGTTTTTAACTGTAGAATATAAATTTGTAATGTATGCTTTACAACGTCACATGTATATAGGGTTTTCCGTAACTTTTAAAATAACATAATTTTAAAGTACTATATCTTCTTTGAATTTTATTTTAGAAAAAAGGAAAAATACGTGTCGATTATTTTTCAAAATTATACAAGATGGACTGAATGGAACTTTTCATGCAAAATCCTAATTGTAAATATTATCTCGTCGTTGCACGACGGATGGCAGGGCGACTTTAGCTAAGGTAATACTGGCATGCCAGGACGATCTGCAGAAGGGAATTAAAAATGCCTTGGCCAATTTATTAGTGTTAGACACATAAAGCCTTTCTAACGCTGTAATTACTGCTTGTATTAAGAGGAACTAATTAAATAGATTTCAAGGGCAATCATTATGTTTATCTTAGCCTAGACGATAAATAATCTAAGTAAGGGGCTTACTTCACATATAACTTCCACACAAAGGAGGAGGAGTCTTCTTTGACTGCTCTTGCCACCATGCTGTCGCTTCTTGAGAAGTACACTGTGCCGATTCATCCAACTGCAATGTCAGCGTCTTATACTCTATAAGTCTCATACTTTACATGGTCTTCACGTAAACTACCCAAAATGAAGTTGCCGACCGTTATAAGTGACTAGAAGTCGTCAGAGTTGTGTGACTGGTTTATTTACAGTATTACCTCCAGCATAATAAAACAAAATCTTAGGTACACTGAATACCTTGACCCGTTGCGATTGGGAAAATCGCTTATAACTTCGGGAGAGCGAGCTACAGTTAATCAGCTTAATAATTGCTCAGGAAATGCATCTTAACGCCATCAAACATAGCTTGGAGCAGTAGTAAGGTGCCACGCATGCATGCACATAAAAAACCATTTGGATAGAAGGCACCGATATGCTCTCTCTGTTTCTAGCGTAGTTAGCATTGGACCCCTTCAAAGTTAAGACTCACGGAAAAATTGTTTTTGAAGTGGAGCTCAGCATCCCGCGACCACTAACGTTGATACCTTGAGTATCACCTATGTGGCTGTAGTCATTGCGAATACGTAAGCGAAGCTACATCTGTTGCGCCACCTCTACTGCCAACAATATCAGCACTCGTATTTGTAGCTTATTGCTAGGAACATCGTCTTTGCTTGCAAATCGACAAAAGATCCTGGTTGTCTTTGTCGCACTAATTAGCCAACACGATATGGCATCTACGTACTCTTGCTTGTGTGTCAATCGACGGAGTAGGTAAAGTACCCGACAGCTGCTCTTAATCGCTCCATGATTACCATTAACTATCCCTACTGATCATTTTCTATAAACGTGGATGTGCTGCTGTACTCGAAGTATTCACGTCCTAGCTACCAAGCATCCATCACCCTGCCGACATACAGTGGGGAAAACATTTCTTTGTTAAAAATAAATTGGCCTTGAACACAAATATCAACCGATTTAGAAAAATGTTTTGAAAATACGCGTCAGATTATTTTATTTAATGCATTTCTGCGACTTTTTCAAGTATAATAAGTTATAACTTCTAACAAAATGTTAAATAGTAGGAATTCCATCAATCGCTAAGCTAAACTTAATGTATGGTATATTTCTGATGTCAGAACAAGCAGAAATTCTTAAAATTATGTTTTTTCTTAGCATATTCACTTTTTTAATTCGTCAACATAACCTAAAAAAACCATTCCTATCTTGATATTAAAAAGATTGGTCCTAACCACAAATTGAAACTAATGTACAGATTATTTTGTATACTTATTACATAATCCTTTTTATCGGATCACCACGATTTTATCCAATATGCTAAGATATATTCTCTAAAAAAATTTAAATTTTAGGAAATACCACTAATTGCTACATAAAACTTACGAAAAGAGATATGTAAAGTATACTTCTGTTGTGAGTTTTAGCAGAAACAGTTGCAATTGCTTTTTTTTCCGAAGTATTTACCCTCTGAAATCGTCATCATAACCAGAAAAAATCATTTTATCCTTATATTTTGGAAAATACAGGTCTTAACCAAATATTAAAACTAAATTCAAAAAAGTTTGTTATTTGATACCTCGACAAATATTTTGTGAACGTGTCACAGCTGATTTAAGATTATAATTGAACAGAACCTGAAAAAAAACTCTAAAAAATGAAAATTTCGCCAATTTTTATGTAAAACTTTCCTAAACTAGTATGTACGGTAAATATCGCATTAGAAATCGATAAAAATGTATTTAGTGCTTGAACTTTAGGTAAAATAACCTTATTTACGATGATTGTGATTTTTTCTGTAACAAACTAAGACCGATTTTGATAGATACAAATATGATTGTATGGTTATAAATAAAGACCTTAACTGATGCAAAAAATGAGAACCATTAGGATAGATATTAAACCTACCGATCGCCTTTTTTCAATAATGAAGCATATTTTTATATTTTGGATCGGATTTCTAAATTCGCAACTGGGTGTATCGTATTCGTATTGATTAAAATTGGTAATGATGGACGACTGAAAAAAAGAAATAAAGCATCCCCAAATTTATATAGGTTAAATTATCTAATCTAAAAGATTAATCACCTTGACAAAATCCACTCATAGAATTTTTTCTTAATAGCTTAGAAGAAATGTACTATGCGTTTCTGTTTTCGGAAGAACCAGATAGAAATTTGCTGAATTTTTAGCATTGAATATTTTTTCTTAAGGTCATGTTTGTTTATTGCCAGAAGAAACACAGTAAAACGTTGAATAGATGAATCTTACAAGAAATAATAAGAAATATAAACAAGTAAAATTATTGGTTGAGACAGACTAGTTGACTATCAGAAAGAAAATAACTCTTTTTTGGTTATGTTAACGAATAAAGAACGTTATGGGGCTATAAAAAAATACCTCGAGCATTTCTGCTTAATATTTCATGCGATTTGTACTATAGATACATACTGTTGAAAGTTTTACGCAGCAATTTGTGGAATTTTTAACTCCTAACATCTTTTTTAAGAGTATGTTTGATATTAAGTCATAGAAAATAATTATTTTATAAGGTTTCAAAGAACGAAAAAATTAAAATTCGTTAGGACTTCTGGTCGAAACCAGTCTTTTTCTAAAGTAAAATTATTCTTTAGGGAACGTTGACAAATTAAAAAAATTAATATCATGAAGAGAAAAATAGTTCGAACAATTTCTGCCTAATATCTTGACAAAAAAAGACCATACATACCTCTTTTTGTAAGTCTGACGTGGTGATTTGTGAAATTCAAATATTTACATTAGTTGAGAGGTCATATCGTATCATAATTTTAGAAGTCTTAGTAATTCGTGAAATGGAATCATCTGACGAGTAAGGAAAAAAAAAACTATTAATCGGTTAAAATTTGTGGTCAAGGCCAATTTTTCCTTAAGATGCATTTTTTTTCCCTTGTGCAATCGCTGGTATCACCAACGTGACCGACTAGATGTATCATACTACCGGGCTTTTGTCAGCTTTACCTTATCGATGCACTCATCGCCCAGCAAACTGCATCCGCGTGGTTTCTATTTCAGCTGATCTTTTACTTTTACATTCCATAGTTTTATTTGGGATTTCTTATAAAAATTTACAATAATATTAGATAAACGTTTTATTTTTTATTAAACCATCAGTTGAATATTTACTTATTTTGTCTCTATTTATATATTGTAACTCTATGCTGCAAGTCAAATGTATGTTATATGAAAATGAGACAAAATTTCGTGTATATGAGCTTATATGTATATTATTATTCGTAGTATAAATTAGATCCGTCTCAACCTGCAAAAAGCGGAGACATTATGCTCTAAGCAAAGCTTTTTTAACCGCTTACACGTAATACATATCAAATATATGCCAAAAATGTTTAATTCGCTAAAACTTTATATTCATAAATTCATTTTTGTACGATCTCTTGTTTTTATTGAAAATCTGTTCAACTTTTTTGTAACGTCGGTCATTTTTGAATTGTATTGGGTTACTTTGTATTTTTTAATTGCGTTAAGTAGGATGGTCAATCATGGGATGGTAATGTACTAAATTTGAAGCAATAAAGCTACGTTTCAGAAATGTTTTAAAAACGTTTCTGGAATGTTTTAAGTAAATTTATTCTAGATATAGATAGCAACCTTTTAGGGTTTTTACATCGTATCAAAATCGTCACAAACTCTTTAGGAAAAGAAACGTCTTATTGGTTTGAATCAAACGTTTTAGGAACGGTTAATGTGTTGTAGGATGGAACACAACATCGTGTTAGATATAGAATCATCATAAAAAGTAATATAATACCTATCTGTTTGGTTATGGGGCTGTGCTAACCAAATAGTAAACAAAAGTTGAGTGTTCACAAAATCATAATCACCAGAATATATATTCGTTTAAAAATTATTGTACAGCTTTAAAAAAAGCACAAAGACCTTACAGCAATGTAGATGCTTACCTATATATATGAGTACTGATTTCAAGTTTTTAATGATATACAAGCTTTTCAATGCATATAATTAAACTTTACCATGCTAACGTTTCCTACCGGCATTGATTACAGTAGATAATTATCACACACTGTCTTTACATACAGTCACATAATATTTATGAATTTTTCTATAATAAATATTTGGGAATAAAAATACCTACATGAGCTGTGCGTTACCTAGCAAGCCGATAAAAGTCGTATCAGACCAAAGTCTGAAAGGTACTTCGCAATTGAGATCTTTTAATATACTTCAGAGACGTTTTGACTACCCGGCACTTTTAAAAAGCTTGCATAGGTAGTCTGTGCACTGGGATACAGTTAAATGGACTAGCAATAACCAGCAAAATGTTTCAGTGGGACCGTTTCGACCAACAAGTAGGGCAGATGTGAGGTTTAGGGGACTGTAGGGGGAACAAGACAAATGACGATCGTGCAAAAAACGTTAAACTTGAACGAATTCATTTCTGAATGGCGGGGTGGGTGCAACGAGGGTGTGCAGTCTTTTTTTTGATTATTTTAATATACATTTGAATAGTTATCGATGTGTAGCCATGTTTAAAAAACTACTTTGATGATTTAAGTTGTATTTAGGCCTTTCCTTAATCACAATAAAGTCTTGTGATTAAATAACTTTTACTTAATACGTGTATTTTCTACATCATAGAAGGGCAGTTAATGCTACATCAAAAAAGGTAATGCTGATCTCTTAATGAAATAAAAAAATTTTAAAATAACTACTAAATAAGTCTTAAACTTGTTCAAAGTTCGTGCAAGTCATTTAACGTTACTCAGAATGCACCACGTGGAGGTAGACCTGGTTTGCATTCAATGTGTACATATCTGCGTGTCTATGTGAAGCCATTAAATGCGACACTATATAATCAACATCGTATCTCTATTATTTTTAAAAATATTATGATAAAGATGATATTATTATCTCATTCCATATCAATAAAATTTTCTTGACATACTATACTTTATAATATAAAGAATTTCCTAACTCATTCTGTATAAAAATACACTTGGGATTTTTACATCCAGATAATGACTGAACAAACTGACCCAATACTGTGATAGTACGATGAAAATCTAGCGCACCCGTTGTTAAGTGAGTTTTAGTAACAAATAAGTAAAAAGGAAAGTAAGATCTGATACCACTCTTATTTTCATTATATTTTAACAGTCCCGAAGAAATCAGAGGCCGTAAAATAAAACATTTGTTAGCTTTAAATAAGCAACTAGACAGACGAATTTTTACACACAAATTTACTTTCAGATATCTGCATCGTAGCTTACTACGTTAGCTTTTGGTTATTTGGAAATACAATCGTTACGATACCTATGATAAAAATGGAATAAGATATTATTATAATAAATTCAAGATAATAAATTGCAGTTATCCTACAAACTGTAACGTAAAGCTAGCTGTTTTAATCTTACTTATCACAATCTGATATACATATCGTAAAGTTATATAATTTATTAACTAATGATATTTGAGGAATAATACCGCCAACTTAATGTTTCAGGATAACTGCACGATATCTTGACAGTAGCTATTAAGGAGGTATCCTACTATACGTCCACTAATGTTATCCTAATTTTCAAAGATTCAAAGATTTTTTTATTTCTAAATAATCAATTATTTCAGATTTCCAGTGGATATGATAGGTAAATAAATAATATTTGCTTTGATATAATTATTATTATTATACAATGGCACTGGGAATTCAAAGATATATTGCCGAGTGTACTGTTTTACGCCATTCTTTCCTGTCTTTGGCTAAATCCAACCACGACCTATTATTTAACTTATCCATTTCTCCAAGGATTTCTAACACTTCATTTTTCCATCTTTGTTTTGGTCTGCCGAGTAGTCTAGCTCCCTCTGGTTTCCCCATCATGATTCTATATGCAGTTCTTTACAATCCCATCCTAGGAACGTATCCAGCACATCGCAGTCTAGATGCTTTTATTACCTGGGTTATTCTTGGGTACGCATATGATTTCTCGACCTCCACATTATGCGAAACCCTCTATTCCCAGTTGATTTCGTCCCTTTTCGCCCCAAATGTTTTTCTAAGAACTTTTCTCTCAAATACTTCAAATTTTTTTCTTCGCTTTTTGTGATTACCCACGTTTTGCTTCAGTACAGCACGACCGGCATTATAATCATTTTATAGATACGTTTTTCTAGATTTTTAGAAATAAATCACGATTGCCACAGTTTACTAGCCCCACAACAAAAAGTGCTTACTGATCATAATCTTTATTCAATCTCGTCACGAAAATAATTAGTATCATTAATATTAACATATTAACTTCAAGATATTGAAACTTTGAAAATCTCTCGAACAATTTTCCCCCTACTCTCAACGTAGTTGCACTAGGATCATTCACCCTACTGTTAATCATGAATATAGTTTCATCTTCGCTTATTCTAAGTCCTACCTCTCACGCTCATTCAATCAATCTTTTTGTGTTTCGTATTATAATTTCGTCGCTGTCACCCAGCATATTTAAATCATCCGCATATCCTACTATTTAAGTAGACCTATTTAAAGTTATTCCACTTTCACGTTCCTGAAAACGTCAATCGCGTATTCTAAAACCAAGCAGATTAATAACGAAGATAACGCGTTCCCTTGTTTCAAACCCTCGTGTATTTCAAATGGTTCGGAAACTTTATTATTTACGCGAACCCTTCCTCTGGTGCCCTACATAAGAACGCGTATCAGAGCTAGTAATTTCTTTGGAACCCCAAGAGAAGCCAGAATAATTACATTTTTGATTTGATAATTGAGTCGTACGCTTTTTTAAAGTCTTTAGACAGTCGCCTGAATTTCTGGCGGAACTTCCATTATTTTTTAGTTATCCGTCTGATTGTGAATATTTGGTCAATAGTTGATTTGTTACGTCTGTACATACATTATTAGTCCCACATGATATTTAACGCGAGGGGAGTTAATCTGTCCTAGAGGACATTAGATTAAACTTGATCGTAGGTCGATAGTAATGAAATACTTCTATTGGAATTACAGACAGACTTTTTCCCTTTCTTAAAAATCGAAGTTATGACTTATATAGCCCATTCCCTGTATACTCCTTCCTCTCTCCGAATTTGGTTGATTAAAGTGTGTATCTTCATACTCATAACTTTTGCACGGCCCTTGATCAGCTTGTTGTTTAGCTATATATCCCCGCCGCCTTATTGTCTTTAAGTTTACGGATAGCTTGCTTTACTTCTCCAAGTGTCAGTTCATTCACCTCTACTTCGCGGTAAGAATATATTACCGCTCTCTATTTTCGTTATTTGCTTCTACATTATGTAATTAATCATAGTAGTTCTACCATCTTGTTAATGCTTTCCTGTCATCCACGATAATATTACCATATTCGTCGTTAATAAAAACATTTTTATTCTGATACCCCTTCCGGGTCGCATTAATTCCTTGGTACATTTCACGCACATTGTTTTTGTGTAGTAATCCGTTATAATAACAGTTTTATTTTTCTTCCATCCACATTTCTTTTCCCATACTACCCTGCTTTCTGCTGTTCTAAAATTTTTATAGTTTTCTAGAGCTGGTTATTCTTTACTATTTAGATGTACTATTCCAACCTTTCTGCGGACCTCTATCAACTTTCTGCACTTGTCGTTGAACCACGGCTTGTCTTTTGTCGGAGGTTTGTGTCCCACTTTCTTGTTTTTTGCTTCTTCAATCGCATTCTTTATATTTTCCTACATTTTATATATGTCTAGTTCCTGATCCAACATGCTCACTACTCGATTATCCATGCAGTTACCACTTTTATGTCGTTTCTCTATTAGTTTGTTAAGGTCTTTTAGCTTTTATAGTGCACATTTTTTTTCAAATTTATTTAAGTGATGCTTTCCGGCTATCGTTAGACGCGTCCTAATCTCAGCTTTTACTAGGAAATGGTCTAAATCACAGTCAGCCCCTCAATATGACCTATCATCAAGAATAATAGAGCTTTTTCTTTTATCAGTTAATACAAAATCTATTTGATTCTTGGTCACGCGGTCTGGGAACGTTGACGTTGCTTTGTGGATATCAGGATGTTTACAATGAGTGCTCTTAACAACAAGTTTATTCGATTCTGCGAGCTTGATAACTCTTGTACTATTATTATTACTCATCTCGTGGAGGCTCTCTTTCCCGATTGTTGTTCGAAAAAGATCTTCTTGGTCAATTTTAGCATCGGGATCCCACAGTATGATTTCGATATCAAACGATGAGCTTGCATCGTATAGTTTCTAATTCTGCGAAGAAACTTTCTTTAATATGATTGTCCATTTCTTTCGTCGGCCCGTGGACATTGCTAAGCGTATGATTGTACCATTTATTGTTCGGATATAAGTACGAAATTCTCTTATCCACTACTTTAAATTCTTTTATGTTCGATAATAGTTCTCTTTTAACAAAAAAACTAGCTTCCAGATTACCACTTAAGCTTTCGCTATGCAGGAAGATACATTCATCTACTTATATTTGCTCTTTCTTCGGTAGCTCAACCTCTTGAATTGCCGAAATGTTAATGGCGTATTTATTTAGGATATTGCTAACTACTTTGAAGGTACCTTTTCTAAAAAGTGTCCTAACATTCCACGTCGCGAATCTGTAACCATTTCCCGGTTTTTTGTTATTGAGTTGGCTATTAATTGCCTTTATTTTTAGGTTTTGGTTTGGGTTTTAAGTTTGGATTTGGTTTGAGTTTAGAGGTTGTTCGTCCATAAGTATCAAGCTTATAGCACATTATTGACCCTGCTCCGATCCAAGGTGGGTCCACTGTACTAGGAGTGTTGCCCGCGCACGTCCCTAGTCCTTAAGTATGTGGGTTCTCCCGGCCTACAAAAATAATAATTATTTGATGTTTCGCTGCCACTGGATCAATTTCACTCCCATGTATCTATTACCCCTAGAAAGGTGATGGTTTTTTCGTCGGCTACGATAGTGTTAGGTCCCACGCCCAAGTCATTCCACACATCCTTTTCAGGCAGTGTCTTTGAACCCGGTTTCCTAGCACTAGCCAGATACAGAAAATGAACTCATTTGTTAGGAGCAAGATAGAAAGGTAGAAAGGTAAAAAGGTAGAGATAACGTTGTGTGATTGTAGTGAGGCCCAGCCCAAAGCCTATTATCTTTAGCCGACGAAAATGTCGTTACCAGCTCCACGACAAGACGTAATAATAGGCACATGGATCAGACGCTTATAAAACATCTATACGAATTTTTTTTAAAAGCCTATGCTTCTTCGGAGCCAATAATTGTTATAGTTAATAATAATACACATATAAACTTGTGCAATTTTAAAATAAACCCGCTAAATTAATGAATATCTATTGTAAATGAATGAAGAGTGACGTAAAAAACATAACTATAAAAAGAAATTTTTTTTACCGTATATTGAAAATAAAAATACGTAAAATGTTCGTTCGAAAAAAATTAGAATAATTCTTTTTTTATTTACATAAATATTTTATTAAAAAAAGTTTATGGTTTTATTCTCCTTAATTTTGGTCAAAATTCTGCATTAATGCTTTCTATCTGCGCTGCCCATTAATTTTCTCGATGGGATATCTTACAGAAATCTACTTAAGTTATCTTAGGAAGTTTATTCTAGCGAACGTAAAGTCAACTTTAAATAGCTAGGCATTGATCCATGTATTCCAAACTAGCTTAGCTATTAGTTATCTCTAGACTTAGCTAAGTAAACTATTCAAGTACCATCATGGAGGTATTACGAAATCTAAACTGAATCTCATAGCTTTATTAGCATAACGTCTACGTGAAAGTAGGCTTATCGATTAACTGTTGTCGTATTACTTACATTATTCATATGCAGTACCAAGGGATGGTTCGGTTGTAAATTTACTAACAAAAAACTTATAGATAATTCACTGCTGGTTGGGTACATACAAGCACTTGAGTTAGCTAACTAGAGTGGACGTTATATTTACTACTGTATTTTAATGTGTCGTCAAGTGGTGGTGTAGGCGCTATGAACCATGGTACATAGTAATACATAAAGTAAGATCTACAGCCACCTAACTGGAATGCCAATAAGGAGGCTTAAAACGAGTTACTGGGTTATTGGGGCGGCGTTGGGAGGATGTGGTGGACCTGGGTGGCAAAATGATAAAAGTTGGGGGTCATGCCAGTTAAAAAGGGTAGAAAAACTTTTTTCCTTTAAAAATTATGGCAAAAGTACGTCATCAGGAAACAATACTGTAATTTTTTGGTATTTTTAACCGTCACTCTTAGCGTCAGTGACAATCATGATTCCGGGATCTTTTTTTAGACGTTAACTTGTTAAATTCGTAGCAGGATACTTACAAATAAAAAGACAATTGTTTAAGGAGAATAAATCTATGAAAATCAATTAAAACAAATATTGTTTTATTTATTACCTATTAATTATAGGTTATTATCAAGTAAACACCCATTCAATAAATTAAAAAAAAGATTGCCAGAATAAGAATATTTATAAAATTCATTACTTTATTTTTCTTTTGATTTTGAGTTGAAAAGATAAAAATGAAAATTTTAAATGAATAACGTTTAAAAAAAATTTTGTTTTCTGAAAAGTAGGGTTGAAATATCAACTTTATAAAAATTATTGTTGCATGATAAAAGTCTAAATCGAAGTCCGGTGGCTGACATCTTGAAAATAGGGACCATCATAAGTCACATATATTTATAAATATAACTCGTTTCATAAATAATATTTATCGATAGCACCATCTATAAAAAAATTATGTTATTTATAAATTTTGAATAACGAATAGCTAATGTACAAAATATTACAAAATGTTAAGACCATTATGGAAGTTTATTTCCTGTGCACCTATGTTTTCACTCACCCTTCTGGAAACCTTTAATAAGAAGTACTTAATACTGATGTTATAGCTTTAAGATATGGGAGTGGTGGCCCGTGCACCTATATTTCGACTCACCCTTCTAAATACCTATCATAGGAAGTACTTGTTACTCATGTGATAGCTTTGAGATATAGCAGCAGTAGCTTGGATTTATCAATGAGTTTTAATGTTTATACTCTCATAAATTTATTAAGGAGCATAATAGTACGTCAGTGTTATTCTCCTAGCATGCGTAACTATATTTAGATTTATTTCTTTGACACTTATAACAATACGTTACTAATTTAGAATAAGCTGCAGACTTTTCTGCATTATTTTCTGGCAAGACTTTATATTTATTTTCTGGTAAAAGTATAACTTAATTTAGAAAATACTGGAAATAATGACTACAATATTTTTTTGATTGTCAACATTTTACGATTTTTAAAATGTAATGCGCTGTCCATCGCTTTTATTTATAATCAGTTATCTTAATTATTTGTGGACACTCAGAAGCTCCAGGATTGTCAAATATATCGAATATTATTTTACTATTTTATCAGGCCAAAGAATACAAAAAGATTTATGATTTTTTCCTTGACAATAGTGCTATCTATGAAAATTTGACAAAAGGCTCTTATTCCTTCAAATCTTACGCAATTATGACTGTATTTCCCATTAGCTGATCTCTAAAATTTTGAATATATTGGATCCATTGTATTAGGTTTTGCTAATTCGACATAAAATTTATCTAAGGTTACTCTTATAATCCAAAAAAAGCTCTTTATAATTTTAAACACCAATAATACTTTTGTCGACTGTAAATGTTGAAGCAAGACAAATATTTATATCGGTCTTACAGTCACATTAATAAATAAACATTAATATTA
>JAPYYV010000105.1:0-44599 GCA_030522625.1 Copidosoma aretas | reverse complement strand
ATGAAGTACAAAGGCAGTGTTACTGTACAACAGAAATATATGTGCTATTGTACTTATAGCCTATCCAACTGTAATAAAAAACAATATGACAATATGCATATTCTTTGACAGAAAATTCAGTATAAGAAGCCTTCGTGCCTGATGAGCGGAAATTTGAAAATAATAAGTATGCTGCTTGGACAACAATTTGGATTCACGAAATATTCTTCTACCTTTTTTTGTGGGATAGTAGAGATAGAAAAATTCATCATAGTAATATATCATTGGCTAGTAAGATCATCTTTATGTACAGATTCTAATAACATTAACAATAAGTCTTTTGTGGATCCATTAACGGTTCTTATTTTTCCATTGCATAATAAGCTAAGTTCTATGAAACAATTTGTTAAATGCCTCGATAAATAAGGTGAATGTTTTGAATATTTCCTAACAAAATCTAATGACAATGACAATGAGTATCATGATTATGGTAAATATTATAATAAGGACGATGATTTATATAATGATTATAATAATAATGATGATGATAATTATGGTAATGATAATGATGATCAAGATGATATTAAGCATGATAATAATAATGGTGATGACAATAATTAATAATGATCACGATATCGATGATAATGATGATCATGATAGTAATGATGCCGATGATTATGGTGATTATAATGACGATAATCATGCTTAGGATGATAGAAATGATAACGATAACGACGATAATAATGATGATGACAATGCTGGTTTATAAAGACTATTATCATGACAAAGTTGATGATAATAACGATGATAACAATGATAGTATGATGATGATAATGAAAATGATGATAAAAATGATGATGATGATGATGACAACGATGATAAGTATGATGATAATACTGATGACGATGATAAGGATGATAATGGTCATGATGATATTAATGATAATACTGATAATTGTGATGATAATGATTTTGATGTTAGTGATGATGATGATGATAATAATAATGATAATAATATCAAACATAATCATGATGATGATTCTGCTGATAATTAAAATGATTATAAAAATTATAGGGATAATGATTATAATGATAATTATAATAATTATGATGATATATATTATGATGATTTTTATGTCGATGATGATGATGATGATAATAATAATGGTGATAATAATGATACGATTTATGATGACAATGAATATGATGATGGTTAGAATGATGTTACTAGTAATTATAATAAGGATAATGTCGATGTCTATTACGATATTGATTCTGACGATGATGACAATGTTTATAAGGATGATGATAATGATTATTATAATGATAATCATTACAATAATAACGATTATGATTATGATGATAATGATACTTTATGATTATAATTATGACGATGATGATGATAAAGATGATTATTATAATCATAATTATAGTGAAGAAGATGATTTAATTAATGATCAGTATAATAATGACAATAAAAAGGATGCTGATGATGATAATTATGATCATGATGATACAGATGTAGATGATAAATAAAATAAAAATAATGATTATTATGATGATGATTATAATAATAATGATAATCATGATGATTATGATAATTATAATAATAATGATGATAATGCCGGTAACAGTGATGGTGATAATGACATAGATGATAATTACAATAATGATAATGATGATCATGCTTATGATAATTCTGATTATGATAATGATGATAATGTTAATTATTGGAATGATGATGATAGAGATAATGATGCTGATAATAATTATTATAAGAATAGTGATGTTGATGATGATGAACACGATTTCGATGATTACAATTATGGCGATTATAATGATGATAATGATAATGATTATGAATATTGTGATGATGATGTTAATGATGATGATTCTGCTTTTGATAATGATAGTGATGATTATAATAATGATAATTATATTGATAATTATTATAAGGCTGATTAGAAGGATAATTACAATGATTATAAGAAAATTAGTTATGACGCTTTTAGCTTTTAATGACGATCATCAAATTTATGATGATAATAATGATAACGATGATGACAATGAAGATGATGATGATGATGATAATAATTATCAGAATAATGATCATAATAATGATAACAATGATCATGATGATATTTATGTCGATACTAATAATTATAATAATATAAATAATAATGATGATAACAATAGTTGGAGTGATGATGATATAGCTGATAGTAACGATAATGATGATATGGTGACTACTTGATATAAAGATGGTTATTTCTTCAAAGATATATTTGTTGATCATGATGATGATGATGATGATCAGTATAAGGCTTATACTAATTATAATAATGATAATGCTGATAATAAAGACAATTCATATGATGAAGATAATGGTGCTGACAATGATTGTTGAGCCTATGATAATGATGATTAGAACGATCATGTTGATAGACATTATAATGATAATAATGATAATAATTATAGTGATAATGTTAATAATGATAATGATGTTGATGATAAAGATAATAATGAAAATAAGCATGATGATGATGATGATGATGATGTGTAAAATCTTCATGATAATGATGATAATGATGATGATGATGATCATAAGCGATAGTTTTGATGATGATGATTATGAATTTGATAATGATTATGATGAGTGTTATAAAAATTACAATGATGACGATAGTGATAATGATGATGATGATGATAATGGTGGTAAATATGATGATATTAATTATGATGACAAAGAATAGGGCGAAAATGAAAAAAAAGATGATAATAATTTTAATGAGGATAGTCGCGATGATGATTATAAAGATAATGTCCCTAACGATAATGACTTTAATTATTAGGATGATTATTGTGTTAGTGATTCAAATAATAATGATGATTATTATTAGGATGATGATTAAATTGATGGTGACAAGGATAATGGTATTGATGTTATTCAGGCTTATGATATCGATAATTATAATGATTTTAATGATCATGATAATTGTAAAAATGATCATAATGATTAAATTGATAATAATTATGATAATATTAATGGAAAAAATAATAATTATCATCATAATTTTAATGATTATGATGATGTTAATCATTATTATAATGATCATAATATTGAGGATGATGATGCTTATGACAAATATAATGATAATAATAATTATAATAATGATTCTAGGAAAGAGAATGATTTAGATGATGATGATTATAATCATGACGATGATTATGATGATGATTCTGAAAATGATTAGGATGATAATGATGTTCCTTATGACCAAAAGGATGATAATGATTATGATATTGGTAATGTTGATGATTATTTTGTTGATAACTATAATGCAGAATATAAATATGATGATAATGATCTTAATGATCATGATTATAATGATAATGATCCAAAAATGATATTGATATTAATACTGAATTTTATAATGACGATGATAATTATTCTAATGATGATGATGCTTATAAAAACGATGTTGAAGAGAAAAATGATGATGATAAAAATGAAAATTAGAATTAGGATGATAATAATGAAAATTATGGTTCTTTGTAAAACAATAATAAGAATGATAATAATAATGATTATATTGATTAAAAAGATTATAATGCAGGAGATAATAATTATTATATTATTGAGGATAATTATGATGACGAGGATATTGACATTTATTATGATAATATTGATGTATATGATTATGATGTTAATGATGATGACATTGATGATGAAGATGTTAGTGATTACAAAAATGTTAACGATTATTATGATTATTTTGATCATAATGATAAAATTGATCATGATAATGATAATGATGACGGTAATGCTGATATTAATGATCATGATAATGATTATGATGATGATGATAATAATTATGATTATCTTTACAACGATGATAATTATGTCGATCGTGATAATGTTGATCATGTAGATCATTATTTTGTGAATAATAATAATGTTGCTTATGATAAAAATGATGATTATCATGATAATAATGATTATAGTGAAGACGATAATTTGGAATTTGATGATATTAATTATGACGATGAATATAATGATAACGGTTATGATTACGAGTATAAATATAGTGATAGCATATAAGATGATGACGATCATGATGAAAATGATTACGATGATAATAATTATGAGCACATTGATAATAATAATCACAATTATAGTAATTAATATGTCTTTAATGTTAATTAAGACGATAACGATTATAAATATGATATTTTAGATGATGATAATGATGTTTATTATAATAATGATGATAATAATGATATTAACAATGATAGTTTTAATAAGGATCGTATAGATGATGATGGTAATGATCATGATGATGAATCTAAAGATAATGATAATATTTATAATGATCATGATGCTGATTTAAATTATGGAACTGATAGAAATGATTATAATGATGATAATGAATATAAAAATCTCAATGATCATGATGATGATGGTAATAATTATTAATATAATAATAATAATGATGATGATTACAATATTAATGTTGATTGATTTGATAATGATGATGATAATAATAATGGTTATGATGATGTTGATAATGATAATAATGATCATGATGATATAGATTATGATAATTATAATGGTGATGATAATGATGATCTCAATATTGATGGTAATGGTGATAACTATGATGATAATGATGATTATTTTAAATATGAATATTATAATGATATTAATCATGATGATGATGATGATGATGATGATGATGATAATAATAAGGATAATAATGATAATGTTGATATTGATTATACTATGATATTGATGATGACAAAGATATGGTGATGATATTAATGATGATGATGATTATGATATAAAATATATCGATCATATAATGGTTTTTTTGATGTTAATGATAATAATAATGATAATTATGATGTTGATAAAAACGATACAAATGATGAAAAAGCTAATAATAATGATGATAATTATGATATGATTAACAATAATATTAACAATAAAAAAAAATACTGATGATGATTAGAATGACGATGATAGTAGTAATCATGATAATGATAATAATGATGATGATAATGATGTTGATAGTCATGATAATGATAATAATAATTATATTGATGATGATGATAGTGATAATAATAATAATGGAAATGATGATGATAATAATGTTGACAATGATTACGGTGATAGTGATAACAATGACTATGATAATGATGATGATGATATTATCGATTATTATTATGATCATGATGTTACTGATTACGATAATAAGGATAATGATAAATATGAAGCCTATAATTATTATGATGATAAGGCCCCAAATGATAATGGCCATAATAAAAGTGATAATAATGATAACGTTTAGTACATAGAATGCGTCTTCGAGATTTTTTTTGTAAGCATGTGTGTTTGTGCAAATAAATTGCACACACGCATGCATACGCATTGACTTCATACCAAGCCAGTTCAAGCCTCTGTTGAAATTTATACTTGGTGTTTCCGTTAAAAAAGAGCGTAAACTGTCAGAAAGAAAAAATTCGGAAGATAGGAGAAAAAGGATGGGACTCGTTTTGTCCTGAATTGCTCGCTAAGACTCGTCAGTATAGCGTGCTTGCGATCTAGCTACACACGAATACGTCTAACACTTGCACTAATACGCGTATACAACTGTGAGGGCGAGATTAAGGTAGCATGTAAGAATTGACATTTTTATTTCAATCGTATGCTAAAATTTATTAAAATTTATCTAATTCCCGTACTACAACTTGTTCTATTTTTCAATATTTAACAGATAAAACGCAGCTTCTATACTCGATTTTTTGAACAGAATTTTTTCTAAGCGTGTGTGTCCCGAGCTGACAAGACCCAGCTAGCAAATAAGGACCAAACGAGTCCCATCCTTTTTCTTCTATCTGCCAAATTTTTCCTATTTTACACTTCAAGCTCTGCTTTAACGGAGGCACCAAGTAAGAATTTCAACATAGGCTTGAACTTGCTTAGTATGGAGTCAATGCGTATGCATGTGTAAGTGTACTGTAATACCACACACACACGCTTCAAAATAATTATATTAAAAAAATTAAGTATGAGAGCCACGTTCTATCTAATAAATATTGAATAGTCGAACAAGTTGTACGGGAGTTTGATCAAATTTCGATATTGATAATGATGATGATGATGATGATGATGATGATAATGATACTAATTATAACGATAATAATGTCAAGGTTGATAAAGAAAATGGTTCTTATCATGATCACAATGATTTTATAAATGATAATAATGATGGATTTATTGATAATTATAATAATGATGATGATGATGATGACGATGATATTAATGAAGTTAATGTTTATGATGAAAAAAAAATAACGTTGATCAATATGATAGTAAAGATGATGACAATAATCATGATAAAAATAATGATAATAGTTATGATAGTGGTGATAATTATGATGATTATGATGATGTTCATGATGCTTCTGTCAAATATGATGATGATGGGGATATTAATGATGAAATAATAATAATGATTCTGATAATGATGATGATAATAACAATGTTAACGATAATGATGATTATGATGATTACGATAAGTATAAACATGATAATTATGAACATACTGATCATTATATTATGATTATAGCTATTTTTATGAGGTTCATTATGATGATAACGATAATAGTGATTATTATTATAATGATGATGATAATATTTTTTATATTAATTTTGATGATTATGATGTTGACGATGATAGTAATACAAAAGATGATAAAGATCATCATGATGTTGATTATGATGATGGTAATAAGAGTCATGATATTTATAATAATGATTATAAGGATGATTATATCAATAATGATAACGATGATATAAATAATGATAATTATGATAAAGATGATGATAACGATAACGATGATAGTACTGATCATAAAGATGGAAATAATGGTGATAATGATGATTATGATAATAACAATAAAGATTATTGTTATAGAGATTATAGTGTTGATGATGATTAAGATGGTAATTATGATATTCTTGGTCATAATACTAATCATATTGATGATGATGATAATGACAATGATCATGATGATTATGATTGTAATAATTTCGATGTAGATAATTAATATTATTGTAATTAAGATGATGATGAGAATGATTCTGATGACAATTACAATAAAGAAGATTACAGTGATCATAATAATGACAAATATAATGGTGTGTTTAATATGATGATAATTATAATTATGATAATTCTGATGATTTGATGATATGGATAATAATGATATTAATGATGGTGAAGATTATAATGATAATAATGATGCTAATAATGAGAATAATTATAATTATCAATATGTTTTTGATGATATTAAGAATGATTAAAATGATGATAATAGTAATGAGTAAAATGATGATGATAGTGTTCATGATAAATATAATTATAATAATTATGATGATCATAATCATGATAACTGTAAAAATATTAATGTTTGAATAAATGATTATAGTGATTATGATGAGGTTAATTCTAATGATAAATATACTGATAATTGATATAATGATTATGATGATGTTGATGCTAATAATTATGATGGTTATGATAGTAACGATGATGGTGATAATGATAATGATTAGGATGATGATGATTATGCTGATCATGCTGACAAAAATAACAATAAGTATGATAAAGATGATGATAATAGTAATGACAAAAATGTTAAATATAATGATAATAACGAATATAATAATGATGTAATAATAATACACTAACTGGAAAATAACTATGATGTTGATGATCATGTAGCTAAAAATAATGTCAATGATGATATGCTGACTACTAAATATGATGATAATTTTGTTGATGATAATGTTACTGGGTTACTGGGATAATAATGATAATTATGATGTTAATATCAACGATGATAATAATTTTATTGGTATTGATTATGTTGATAATGATGACTTTTATGATGCGAATGATGATCATAATTATAATGATAATGCCGATAATCATGATAATAATGATGAATATGAGGAATATTATAATAATGATAATAATAATAATGATAGTAATGCTGATAATAGTCATATTGATGAAGATGATCACGATAAAGATGATAATAATAATTATGATGATGATAATGATGATATCGATAAGTATGACGAAAAAAAAAAATCATATTGATTATTATGATGATGATGATAATGATTATAATGATAATGATAATTATGATATTTATGACGATTATGATGATGTTACTGATGATAGAGATAATAAATATGATGATGATAATGACAATCATTATCAATAAAATGATTATCATGATTATGATGATTGCGATTGTGATAATTATCAGGATAATGACGATATTTAAGATGCTGATCAGAATTATGATAATAATGATGATGCTGATGATGATGACTAATATTATAATACGGATATTTATGATGATTATTGTGATGAAGATATTGAATGTAATAATAATATTAATGATGACAGTAATGATAATAGTAGTAAGTTTGTTGATAATGATAGTATTTATGATGCTTATAATGATTATGATGATGGTGAGGTTGATGATGATGATAAGAATAATATTAATAATAATGATGTCGATGATTATAAAGAAATTAATGATGATCAAATTGATAATCATATCTATGGTGATGAGCATAATGATGATGATAATAATAATAATGATGATGATGATGATGGTGATGACAGTAATAATGATGATACAGAGGATGATTATGATAATAATGACGATTATAATAAAAACTTGAATAAAATTGATCATGTTGATAATATAAATAATGATCACTCAAATGAGAATGATGATAGAGATCAAAACGATGATGATAATTATGATGATACCAAAGATGATGTTGATGTTAATGATCATGATGATGATAATATAAACGATAATAAAAATAATAATGATGATAGTAATAACAATAGTGATAAGAATGTTAGTAATGATGATACTGATGATGCTAATGATGATTTCGATGATAATGGTGATGTTGATGATAATAATGATGTTAGTGTTTATCATAACGCTGATCACTATGATGATTAAAATTAAAATAATGATGATGATGATAATAATTATAAGGATGATCATATTGATCATGATAAAAATATTTATGATAATATTGATAAAGTCGATTATTATTAGGAAAATGATGATGATCCTATTGGTGCCTATAATATCCATGGTGATAATCATGATGACAATAATAATGATTTTGTTGATTATTATGATAATGGCGATAATGATAATTATATTGATAATAACGTCAATGATTCTGATAATGATGATTATAATGATGATGTTTGTTATGATGATAATAAAAATGATGACTAGAACGATAAAGTCAATGGTATCAATGATAATGATAATAATGATGATAATGATTATGATTATTATTATGCTGATAATGTTGGTCACAATCACGGTAAAAGTGATGATGATTAGGATGATGATGATAATGCTAATATAGATGACATATGATATCATGATATAGCTGAAAATAATAATAACAATTATATTCTGACTACTTAATATGATGATGATGTTGGTGATGATAGGGTCGATGCTAATGATGATGATTATGATGATAATAATAACGATAACAATTATTGCGATGATGATTATAATGACAATACTGATTATCATAAAACAAGACAAATATTTATATCGGTCTTACAGTCACATTAGTAAATAAACATTATTATAATTTTTAATTTGACGTATGTGTGTGTGTAGTTTTTTGAAATTACACCGACACATGTATACGCGCTGCTCGACACCAAGCAAGTTCAACGCTTGTTGAAATTTAGACTTGGCGGCTTCACTTAAGAAGTTCGGAGCCAAAGGAAAAAAAGGAGTTACTTATGATGATCATAATAAGGATAGTTATATTGATGATATTGATGATGTGGATGATTATGATAACAATAATAGTTACTTAAATAATGGTGATAGTAATAATAATAATAAAGCTAAAGATCATCATCATGATGAAAATAATCTTAATGATAATTATAATAATGATATTTGGTATGATTATAATTTTGTAGATGATTTTAATGATAATGTTGATGATATTTATAATAATAATTATGATGATAATGATTATGATAATGACTATGTTCATGATGATGATGATTATGATAATAATAAGGATAATAATAGATACTATGATAGTGATGATAAAAATGATGATGTTGATAATAATAATAACAGTTATAATGCTCATAATTATGATGATGATCACGATCATAATGATCATTATATTAATAATTATAATAATGACTCAGTCGCTGATTATGACAAGAATGATAATGATCGTATCAATAAGTATAATAATGATGATAATAATAGTTTCGATGATAGTCATAATTATGATGATGATAATACAGATAGTTTTTATGATGATAATAAGTATTATGACACTGATAATAGTTATGATACTTTCCATGATAATTTTGATTATAATGATGATAGTGATGATGATGATGATTACATCGATAATTATAGTGATAATAGTTATGATTGTCATCATGATAATGATGAAGATAATAATGACAATGATTATGATAATGATAATAATGATGATTATAATGATAATAATAATGATTATGATGATAAATTGATGATGATTTTGATAGTGATGATAATCATGACTATAATAATGATGATGATGATGATAATGATGATGATGATAATCATGATGATTACGAGAAGAAATATGATAATGTTGATCATATTAATGATGATATTGATGATGATGATAAGGATGATAAATATGATGGAAATAATGATTTTAATGATGACTGACTGATAATGATAATGATGAAGATGATTGTGATCATGATATTGATAATTATAGTAATGATAATGATTATAATTACAAATATGATGATGAAGATGATCATAATAATGATGATTAGAATAATAATGCTTATTATGATGATAATTATAATGATGATTATAATATTAAAGATGATGATATTAATGATAATGATAACAACGATGATGATGATGTTGATAATGATTATGATAGTTATGGTAGTGATGATGGTAATCTTGACGATGATGATACGATCATGACAGTTGTGGTTTAGAGTTCATAAGAATGAGAAAAAATCTGTGACCCTCTCATTGATGTTTTAGTTTTGAATTAAATGATTTTATCGGAGATCTAGATTCGGCAAAAGGTATTTCGGAGCTTTCAGCTTTATTCTGTAATAAAGAAAAACTTCTATATCCTAAAACGAAAGATTATGTATGTCAAAACCGTTACTCCAAATTTTTTACGTTCTTTGTGACGGATTAGGATCTACCTTTAGTCTTTTTTTTAAATCTTATGGGTCTAATAAATCATCTATAAGATAATTCGTACAAAGCTTGTGATTTGGGTCATTTTATAGGCTTTTATAAACGAAGTATAAAGGCAGTGATACTTTACAACAGAAATATATGTGCTTTTGTACTAATTGCCTATCCAAATGTAATATAAAAAAATATGACAATATTCATATTCTTTGACAGAAAATTCAGTATAAGAAGCCTTCGTGGCTCATGAGCGGAAATTTTAAAGTAATAAGTATGCTGGTTGGACAACGAATAGGATTTACGACATATCCTTTCTACTTATTTTTGTGGCATAGTAGAGATAGAAAAATTTATTATAGTAAGAAAACATTGGCTAGTAAGATCATCTTTAAGTACAGTCTCTAATAACATCATCTATAAGTCTTTTGTGGATTCATTGATAGATCTTATTCCTCTATTGCATAATAAGCTTATTCTTATGAAACAATTTGTAAAATCCCTCGATAAATAAGGTAAATGTTTTAAATATTTCCAAACAAAATTCCCAGAACTTTTAGACGCCTCGATTAAAGAAGGTGTATTTGATGGAGCACAAATTCGTACTATGTTCAAAAATTTAAATTTGATTGGTAAAATAGATCGATATTTCTAGAAAAATTTGGAGATTTTAGTGATTAGCAAGGTGAACACTTTTATCAAGATATCGAAATAATGGAAACTCGTTATTATGCATTACGGAACGAAAATAGTATGGTAGATTTCTGTTAGATGCTGAAGCGAGATAAACCGAATAAAGATAGAAAGCGTAAGTTAGTGCAGAGATAATTTGATGAGAAAAGAACTCGGTACAGTACCAAATACAAAGCTATAATTTAATTTATGAGTCTAATTTTTGGATTAGTATTACAGTCGTCCAATATAATGTCTGCTCACTCTAGTTAATTAATTTTTACTCTAGTTATCCACTTTATCATTACATTTCCATGCCAGCCATTTACTCTAGTAACTTAATTTTTATCAATGTTATCCACACAAATCATACTATTTCTACTTAATTCATCAATTCTAGTCCGACCCGTCTCGTTGTAGTTAATTAATATACTCATTTATTCTAGTTGGTTATGATTCTACTAATTTTAAATGTACATAAGATTTGTTCATTTAGGCGTTTATTTATTCTTGGTAAGAGATCAACAAACTTAAGTTTTACATAGAAAGCTCCCATATGATACGCAAAATTAAGTCATGCATCCTTCTTGCGGGGTAAATAAGGTACCGTTAGGACCTGAGATTTAGAATCAGTGATCCCAAAAAAGTATAGTATGCATTCTCGGACTGTCACAAAAGACAACAAAATTTTGTGCAAAATATGTTTTATGAGGTTATGTAAGGACTTATACGTGCCAGGGTATTTTTGGCTTAAATTCAGATTCAGCAACCCCAAAAACATAAAGTTTGCATATTTTGACTGTCAGACGCAAAAAAAATTTTTTTTTTTTTAGATACGTTTCCAAAGAATATGCGAAAACTCAGACGAAAGAAGGTATTTTTGATCTTAAATTTTAATTAGAAAACCTCAAAAACATGAAGTATGCATGGTTTGACTGTTGGACTAGACAAAAAATTATCTTTCGTAAAATACGTTTTTTAAGGTTATGTCAAAACTCAAACGAGCAAAAGTATTTTTTACCAAATATTTTAATTTAGCTACCCTAAAAACTTATAGTATGCATAGTCTAACTGGAAGACTCCAGAAAACTTTGATTTATTTAGCTGTGTAATGATTATAATAATAAAATGATAGTGTTGATGATTATGATGATTATGATGATTATGATGATTAAAATCATGATAATCAAAAAAATATCATTGATTACATTAATGATGATAATGATTATATAGAGGTCAATTTTATTAAAGATAGTAATGATGATTACTATGATAATGATTATGATCATAATGATGATGGGTAAAAATTATAATAGTATTGATCATAATTATGATGTCGATAATAAAGATAATGATCATGTAAATAACATAGATAATGATAGAGATGATAATGATGTTAATTGTAATAAGTATATTGATAATTATGGTAACGATGATGATAAAAATGATGATAATTAGGATAACAATAATAATGCCGATAATGATGTCAATGATAACAATGACTATAACAAAGATGACGATAATAATTGTGACAAATATAATAATAATGTTATACATCGCTTGGTTAATAACTATGATGTTGATAATAATATGGGTGAAAATAATGATAATGGTAATATGCTTACTACTGAATATGGTGAAGATGTCGTTGACGATGATATTGTTGATGCTAATAAGGATGATTATGATATTAATAATGATGATAGCAATAATAAGGATGATGATTATATTTACAATGGTCATAAAGATAAAATGATAATGATGATGATGAAGAATATGATGATATTTATGGTGATGGTTATCATGATAATATCGAATATTAGATAGTTGATCTTAATTACGATGATGACGATGATGATAATTTTTTTTATTATGACAGGAAAAAATATGATGATGTCGATAATGGTAATTATCATGTTGATAATAATAATATTGATGATTGTTATGATGATTTAGATGATAATGATATTTATGATAATGATGATACTTATGATGATTATAATAATGATTATAATTTTAATGATAATAATTATTTATCAAGATAATGAGAATGATAATGACAATGATTATAGTAAGGATAATTATGATGATGATGATGATAATAATAATAATCATAAAAATGATAATGTTGATGATGATAATGATAATGATAATGTCAATGAAAATAATGATGAATATGATCAGAATGATGATGTTGATGGTAATCATAATAATAATAAAAATGATTATGTTTATAATAATAATTATAATAATAATGATGATGGTGATAATAACAATTATGTTCATAGTGATAGTGATGATGACGACGGTAATAATATTTATGATGCTCTGAATGAAAATGATGATAGTGATGATGATAATGATGATGATAGTGATGATGATAATGATGATCATAATGATAATAGTGATAATAACGATGATTATGGTGAAAACCATTATAATATTAGTCATAATAATGATGACATTTATGATGACAATATGGATGATGATTTTTATAATGATGATAATGATAATAACAAAGTGGACAAAATGATGATGATAATGATAAGGGTGATTATTATTACGATTATGATTAATATAATAGAGATAATGATGATAACTATAATAATGATGATGATGATGATTATAATGACGATGATTACAATTATGATTTTAATTATGATATAAATTATTATCATGATTATAATAATGAAGTTAATGATATTGATGATAATGATAATGATGATAATGATGATCATTGTGATAATAATTACAGTAATAATGATAAAGTCCATGATGATTATGGTATTTTTGATGATGATGATGATTATGATGATCATGATAATTATACATTTTTGGTGATCATCAAAATATTGATGATTATATTGATGATTATAGTGAATATGATGAAGTTAACAATGATGACGATAAATATGATTATTATTTATATGATGATGATGATAAAGTGGTTTATAAAAATTATTATAATAATTGTGGTGACGATGATGGTAATGATAATGATAATCATGATGATGCTGATAATGTTAACGATCATGACAATAATAACAAAGCCTATAATAGAGATGTTGATACAAATAATGACGAAGATGCAAATTGTAATACTAAAGACAAATATAGTCATTATAGTATACATCACTGAGTTAATGACTATGGTGTTGATTATATAGTTAAAAATCAAAATAGTTAGGATATGCTACTAAGTATGATGGAGATGTTGTTGATAATAATATTGCTGATGCTTATGATTATTATTATAATAAAGATAATGATGATAGCAATAATACCTATGACAATGATTATGAAAATTATTATAATAATAATAATAATGATGATAATATGATGATGATGATGGTGATGATTATGTTAATAATAAAGATCATAAGGATGCTGATTATGATTATTATGATGATAATGGTGATTAAGATGATTACGATGGTAATAAGGACGATAATAAAGATTATTATGATGATAATGGTGATTAAGATGATTACGATGGTAATAAGGACGATAATAAAGATTATTATGATGATAATAAAAATGATGATTATTATGGTAATGATATATTGTATGAGGATAATAAAGATGATGATTACGTTCATTATAATAATGACGAAAATGATAATTGTGATGATATTGATAATGATAATGATGATGATATTGATGATGGTGATTTTGGTCATAATAATTATGATAATGATGATGGTGATGATCATTGTGTTAATTTTAATGATGATAATGATAATGATGAACAAAATAATGATGATGGTGTGATGGTGGTAGACATAATAATTATGATAATGATTATAATGATAATGATGATAAAAATGCTGATGATGATAATTACGATGATGATGATAATATGATGATGGTGATGCTCATCATAATACCAATAATGTTGATGATCATGATAACAATAATGCTGATGATCATAATGGTAATGATTATGTTGATAATGATGATTTTGTTGATGCTTATGATGATTATGATAATGTCGATAACAATAATGATCATGATAATCAAAATGATGTTGATGATAGTAGTCATGATAATAATGATGATAAGTATAATTTTGATGATAATAATAATAATGATGATGGTGATGATAATTATTATAATAATGATGATGGTAATTATGACGACAGTGATAATATTGTTGATGTTTTTACTGATGATGATGATTATGATAATAATAGTGATAAACATTATGATATTAATGATAACTATAATCATAATGGTGATGATATATATTTTAATACAATAAATATAATGATGACGATGAGTGTTGATGATGATAATTATAATGATGTAAATAATGATAATGATACTGATATTAATGATGGTGATTTTGGTAATAACAATGATAGTAATAAAGATGTTGATGATGATTATGCTCATTTTAATGACGATGATCATAATGATTATCAAAATGATGATGATGCTGGAAATCATTATGATGTTAATGGGAACAATTATAATGATAATGATGGTAATAATGATAATAGTGATAATGATTATGATGATTATGATGATGATAATGATTTTGATCATGATAACAATAATGTTGCTGAAGATAATGGTTATGATTTTATTGATAATGATGATATTAATGATACTAATGATGATTATGATGATGATTGAGATAATACAGATAAGGATGATGTTAATGATTATGATAGTGATTATTATCATGTCAATCATGATGAAGATGATGATTATCAAAACAAAGATGTTATTGATGATGATAATAGTGGTAACGTTAATCATGGATATGATAATGTTAATGATAATTATTTTATTGTCGGTAACAATAATGATAATGATGATCAAAATGATGCTGATGATGGTTATCACGATAATCATGATAATGTGTATGATGATGATAATAATGATGATGATGATGGTGATGATTATTATTATAATGATAAATATGGTGATAATGACGACGATGATGATATTTTTATGCTTTGAATGATGATGATGATTATGATGATAATAGTGATGATCATTATGATGATAATGATAATGATATTGATGATGTTGATGATTTTGATAATAATAAAGATGATGATAATGCTGACGATGATAACAATAATAAGAAATACCATGATAAAGAGAATGATTATATAAATAAAAATGATGGCAATAATCATTATAATGACTAGGTAATATGGTGGCGATGTTGTTATCAATATTATTGTTGATGCTTATGATGACGATTATGATGATGATAAAGATAATAGCAGCAATAACGATTATGATGATAATAACTAGTATCATGATAGTAATGATGATAATAAATATGATGATAACAACGTACATAAAATTGCTGATCATGATTATGATTAGGATTATAATAATGATGATGATTATGCAGTGATGATGTTTATGATAATGACGATAATAGTTATTAATATTATGATAATAATAATGATAATGATGATGATGTCGATGATAAAGATTATGATAAAGACGATAATGATCTTGATTATGTTGATTATAATATTTAAGATGATCATAATGATAATAATGATCGTGAGACTGATACTTAAAATGGTAATAAATCTAATGATTTCGATAAGTATGACGCAGATGATGATAATAATAATGATGATGTTGATGATAATAAATATGATGATTATTCTAATGATGATTATGATGATGATGATTAGGATGATGATAAAAATGATGATATCTATGATAATAATGATGGGGATGATGACTATGATAATAAAGATGATAGTAACAATAATTAAAAAAATATTGATGATTATGACGATATTATTAATGATATTTAAAATGATAGTGATATGAGTAATCATGATGATGACGGTAATGGTGCCAATGATGATGATGACGATATTAATAATGATGTTTAAATTTATGATTACGATGATCATGATAATGATGATAATGATAGTGATAATAATTATAATGATGAAAGTAATGATGATTATGAGAAAATGTCGATAACGATTATTTAAAAAAAATATTGTTGATGATGACGATAACGATGATTATAAAAAAAATGTTGATGACGATGGTAATCATGATGATTATTATCATCATAATATCGATGAAAATGATAATGATAATGATGATGATTAGTATGATGATGATTATAATAAAAGTGATGATAATATTATTAATTATGGTAGTGATGATGATTATAATAATGACGATGATTATAATGATAATAAAAGTCATTTTAATGATTATGAAAATAATAATAATGTCTATTAATATAATTATAATGATAGTACTTCTGGTGATAATGATAATAATAATAATAATGGGATAGATGATAATAAGTACTATGATAAAGATGAAAATAGTGAAGACGATGATAATAATAATGATGATGATGATAATGATAATGATGATGATGATGATAATAATAATAATGATGATGATGATGATGATGGTGAGGATAATTATAATTATAATAATGCTGGTGATAGTGATGATCATAAAAATGATTATGATTGTAATCAAAATAAAAAGAATATTTATAGTAATGACAGTAATAATATTGATGATTAAGATAATAATAACGATGGTAATTATGATGATTATAATTACAATGAGGATGATGATGATGTTGATGATGATAATAATGATGATGGTTATGATGATGATGATGATGATGATGATGATGATGATGATGATGATGATTATGATGATAATGATGATGATAATGATAATGATCATGATGATTGTGATGATAATTATGATGATGATGATGGTGGTTATAATGATTTTGATAATGTTGATAAATATGATGAATATGATGATTATATTGATGATAATGATAATGATGATTAGGATTATGATCATGATTACGATAATGATGTTTATTATTATAAAACTAAATATGATGATAATGATTATGATACCTATAACAATGCTGGAAATTGAGATGATTATAATAATGATGATTATAATGATGATGTATATTATGCTGATACTTATAGTGATGATGAAAATGATAAAGCTGAAAATATTAATGATAATAATGATAATAATGATGCTAATGATAATGATGATTTTTATACAGCATGTAATAATGATAATATTATTCCTGATGACAACGGCAATGATAATTATCATAATAATAGTAAAAGTCATGACTATGATAATGCTTAACATGATAAAGACCTTGATATCAATAATGATGATAACGATGATAATACAATTGATATATATATATATATATATACATATATATATTGGGAACTCTTTTTAAATGTTACCCCTCTGCTGTCCTAAAATTAAAGCTGCAGAATAATTTTTTTAGATATTTATTTTGTAGCTTAAAGTCTGTAGTTCCTTATGATGAGTAACTCTTTTTAAAAAAGAAAATAGCGACTGTATTCATTAGTCTAAGTGCTGTAAAGTCGCCTAAAAATTTGCTAATATACTAATATTTTACCTCAGAATCATATTAACAGCAAAATTAATATGTGCGTCTATAGGTTTTTTTGTTGTCCATCTGTAGTTTTAAATTTTTTTTCCTTATTAGGTTATATTTTCTTCCTAACCTCAAAATGTAATTATACAAATTTTTTTTTTACCAACTTTTCCAGTAGCCACTAAGACAAGTAAAAAAAAATTTTTTGCTTGAGTATCCTGTTGGCAAACTTAAATTTATTACAGATTCCAATCCATAAGATAATTTGTTTTCTCTAACCTCTTAATACCGACATAAAAGTATTTTTCACAAGCGTTTATTTTACTATTTTGCTATCGACTGTCCAATCAGGCTGAAATTATTCACACACCTCTGGTTCTTAATAATATACAATACAGTATACTCTATCGTATGGTGGATTTAATATGGCTGCCGCCTCAAAATGGCGAACTGTCTATTTCTTACAGCCTCATCGATTTGGGTATCAAACGATAGGACATGATGAATACAACACAGTGAGCTTTGTAGCGTCATTAAACATTCAATATGGCAGTTGACACAAGATGGCGACTAACGACGTCCTTCAAAACCCCCTGGATATTAGTATTAAATAGACGGGTATAACGAGTATAATATAATAAGATTAACATTATTAAAAATTCAAAATTATGGCCACATCAAGATGTCAGATCACATACTTTTTACAAACCCATCGATATAGTATCAAATAAAATGATATAGGTAGAATACAGTGAGTTACGTAACGTCTATTCCTCCTATTCCTCGATGAAAAATTTACACATAGCAGTTATTATCTTAATTTACTACACGGAGTACCCTGTAAAATAACTCATCATAGCAGGAGCCCTAATGAATTCCGCATGAAATTTACACATGGAAATCAACGAGAAATAAACGTCGACCGTAAAACTTTACATAGAGAGATTATTTAAGTGTATAATTCTTGTTAGTTGTCCACGTAGTATTTCAGGTAGTAGAAATCGCCCGTTCTGAACTTCTAGTGGATTTTTGCTTGAAGTTTCCCCTTGGAATACAACTAGGATTTCAGTATAATTTCGCCTAAAGAAATTAAATTCGGGTAGAATTTTCGTACATCACTTTCATGTATTTTTCACAGACGAGAGTCGGGAGGAATGCAATCTGCCATTTTGTGTTGACCTTTATTCTGTACTGTATTCTACCTATATCCTTTAATTTAACACCTATATCGATGGGTTTGTAAAGAATATGTGATCCGACATCTTGATGTGGCCACCATTTAAAATTTTTCATAACGTTAAAAAACTAATTATATTATACTTTTCATACCTTTCTATTTGATACCAATATCGAGAGGGTTGTCAAGGACATGGTCAGTCGCCATTTTGTGTCGGCTGCCATATTGGATTTTTCATGACGATAGAAAGCTAACTGTATTGTACTTATCATGCCCTATCTTTTGATACCCATATCAATGAGGTTGTAAAGAAATAGACAATCCACCATTTTGTGGCAGCAGCTATATTGAATCCACCATAAGATAGAGTATACTGTATTGTATATTCTTTAGAACCAAAGGTGTGTAAATAATTTCAGCCTGCTTGAATAGTCGACAGCAAGCTTTGTCCCGGAGAGACAGACAGGCAGGAAACATAGTTGAATAAACGATTGTGAAAAATATGCTTATGTCGGTATTTAGAGGTTGGAGAGAAGTTATTATCTTAAAGATTAGAATCTGTAATAAATTCAAGTTTGCCAACAGGATACTTGAGCAAAGAATATTATTTTACCTGTCTTTGTGGCTACTTGGGAAGTTTAAAAAAAAATTTTTATAGTTATTTTTTAAGGTTAGAAAAAAAATATAACCTGATGATGAAAAGATATACCGAACCGCAGATATACAACCAAAAAACCTATAGATCTACGTACTTATTTTGCGGTTAATATGATTCTAAGGTAAAATATTAGTATATTAGCAAATTTTTTGGCGACCTCACAGCATTGAGACTAATATATCGCCATTTTTTTTTTTAAAGAGCCACTTACCATTAAAACTACATGCTCGAAGCAACAAAAAAAATATCTTTAAAATTTTTGCAGCTTCAATTTTTGAACAGCAGGGGAGGTAACGTTTAAGAAGTATTCCCCATATACATATATATATATATATATTAGACGATAACAATAATGACGAATATAATTATGATTGTCGAATTCGCAAGGACAATGACTACGTGCACGTTGATCGTAAAGCTAATGATAATAAGAAAAATAACAGTTGACTACTAAATATGACGATGTTGATGTTGTTGATATTATAGTAAATGAATATAATGATAATAATGATGATGCTGTCGATTATCATGAAGATGATGATTCTGACAACAATTATGATGTAGATGATAGTAATAGTAATTATGATAATGATTATAAAGTTCAAAATTATAACAATGATTGCCAGAATAATGATGATAATATTTATGATAATAATGACTATTAATATGATGGTGATCTTGTTAATGATGATAATGATGATAATGATAGTCATCATGATGATATCGAAGATAATTATGATGATGATGATGGTTATGATGATTATAATAATGATGATGAATATGATAAAAATAATGAATATACTAATGATGATGATCATGATGATACTAATTATGATCATGATAACGATAAGGATGATTATGATTATAGAACTAATAATGATGATATTGATTATGATACCTATTATAATAATGATGATTAAGATGATCATCATAATGATAAATATAATGATGATGTATATTAAACTGATAATTTAAATAATGATCATTACGATAAAGTTGATTACATTGATGATAATAATGGTAATGGTGATGCTTATAATAATGATAATTTTAATACAGCTTGGGATAAAGATAATGCTATTACTGATGACAACGGCAATGATAATTAATAAAATAATAGTGATAGTTATGACTATAATGATGCCTACGATGATGAGCTCCTTGATGTTAATGATGATGATACTGATGATAATACGAATGATATATATATATATATATGTATATATATACATATATATCAATTAGATGCTGATAATGATGAGAAAAATAAAGATTTTTGTCGAATTCACGAAGACAATGACTACAATAACGTTGATGATAAAGCTGATAATAATGGTGACAATTATCAGTTGACTAGTAAATATGATGATGTTGATTTTGTTAATGTTATAGTTACAGATAATAATGATAACATTGATGATGCTGTCGTTTTTCATGATGATGATGATTCTGACGACAATGATGATGTAGATGAAAGTAATTGTAATTATGTTAACGATTATGAAGTTAAAAATTATAACAATGATTACCATAATAATTATGATAATATGTATGATAATAATGACTATTAAAATGATGGTGATCTTGATAATGACGATAATGATGATAATGATGGTAATCATGATGATATTGAAGATTATTATGATGATGATGATGGTCATGATGATTATAATAATGATGATGAATATAATAAAAATGATGATTATACTGATGATGATAATCATGATGATTATGATTATGATCATGATTACGATAAGGATGATTATGATTATGGAACTGATATTGATGATAATGATTATGATACCTATAATGATAATGATGATTGAGATGATCATAATAATGATGAACATAATGATGATGTATATTATACTGATAATTTAAATGATGATTATGTCGATAAAGTAGATTACATTGATGATAGTAATGGTAATGATGATGCTAATAATGATGATAATTTTGATACAGCTTGACATAAAGATAATGCTATCACTGATGACAACGGCAATAATGATTAATAAAATAATTGTCATAGTTATGATTATAATGATGCCTACGATGATGAACTTCTTAACAATGATGATGATGATAATGATGATAATACGAATATTTATATGTACATATATATATATCAATTAAATGATAATAATGATGAGAAAAATAATTATTTTTGTTGAATTTACGAAGACAATGACTACATTAATGTTGATGATGAAGCTGATAATAATGACGACAATTATCAGTTGACTAGTAAATATGATGATGTTGATGTTGTTAATGTTATAGTTACAGATAATGGTGATAACATTGATGATGCTGTCGTTTTTTATGATGATGATTCTGACGACAATGATGATGTTGATGATAGTAATAGTAATTATGGTAAGGATTATAAAGTTTAAACTTATGACAATAATTACCATGATAATGATGATAATATTTATGATGATAATGACTATGAAAATGATTGTTATATTGATAATGATGATAATGATGATAATGATAATAATTATGATAATAGTGAAGATAATTATGATGATGATAATGGTCATGATGATTATAATAATGATGATGAATATGATAAAAATGATGATTATACTGATGATGATGATCATGATGATTATGATTATGATCATGATTACGATAAGGAGAATAATGATTATAGAACTGATAATAATGATAATGATTATGATACCTATTAAAATGATAATGATTAAGATGATCATAATAATGATGAATATAATGATGATGTATAATATACTGATAATTTAAATGATGATCATATTGATAAAGTTGATTACATTGATGATAATAATGGTGATGATTATGCTAATAATGATAATAATTTTGATACAGCTAGGGATAAAGATAATGCTATTACCGATGACAACGGCAATAATGATTATAAAAATAATAGTAATAGTTAAGACTATAATCAAGCCTACGATGATAAACTCCTTGATATTGATGATGATGATAATGTCAATAATACTAATGATACATATACATACATATATATATATATATATCTATTACATGATAATAATGATGAGAAAAATAATTATTTTTGTCGAATTTACGAAGACAATAACTACATTGATGTTGATGATAAAGCAGATAATAATGACGATAATCATCAGCTGACTAGTAAATATGATGATGTTGATGTTGTTTCTGTTATAGTTACAGATATTGATGATAATATTGATGATGCTGTCAATTATCATGATGATGATGATACTGACGCCAATGATGATGTGGATGATAGTAATAGTAATTATGGTAATGATTATAAAGATAAGAATTATGACAACGAATACCATAATGATGATGATGATAATTATAATGATAATGATTATGATATTGATTATGATAAAGACAATGGTTTCATTGATAATGATGATCATGATGATCATCATAACAATAATAATTATGATGAGGATGATTATGATCATAGTAATGATATTTATGATAAATATTATGATAGTAATTACAGTGAATATTATAAAGGCTATCATAATAATAATAATTATGATTATGATGATCATTAAAACGATTATTATAATTATGATTATAATGGAACAGTTAATCATATTGATGATAATGATAATTATTATGGTAATTCTGGTTGTAACGATGATGATGAAGAAAATGATTAGCTTGATCCTGATAATTTTTAAGATTATAATGCTGATGATGATAATGATGATTATAATGTTTAAAAATAATGATAATGATGATTATAATGATATCGTCGATAGTAAAGATGATAATAAGGATGATGATTATATCAATTATACTAATGACAATAATGATGATGTTGACGGTAACAACGACAATAATGATTATGATATTTACAGTCATGATAATACTGATGATGATGACAATGATAACAAAGACCTTAATAAAGATGATGATAATAATAATATTAATGATGTAGCCGAAAATAATAATGATGCTACAGAAAACGAAGACAATGACTATAATGGTAATTATGATATGGTTGAACACAATAATAATGATTTTATGCTGACAACTAAATATTACGACAATGATGCTATTGATGATAATTTTGTTAATGCCAATGATAATTATTATGAAATTTATAATGATGATTACAATTATGATAATACAGATGATTATGATATTATTACTGCAATGATGATAATGTTTATTAAAACAATTTTACTAATGACGCTGATTATGATCATAATAATAATGATTATAATGATGACGTTTATTATTATTATGATTAAAATAATAATTCTAATGATTAAGCTTCTGATATTGACGATGATCAAACTTATGAGGGAGATTATCGTAATACTGATGATGTTAGAGATGATAATGATCATAATAATGGTGAGAATAATGATGATAATTATGATGATAAAGATTTTACTGATAATGATGGCAAATATTGAGATAGCGATGATAGAAATGATGATGATAATTGTGATAATAATGGTTAAATAATAATGATGATGTTAAATATTTATAATGTCAATGATACCGATGATGATTGAGATGATAATAGTACTATCATAATATAGATGATAATAATGCTGACGGTAACGACGACAATGATGAATTATATATTATAGTAATGATAATGCTGATGATAATAACAATAATATTAATGACCATGATGAAGATGATGATAATGATACTGATAAAGACGTCAATAATAATGATATTGACTGATTTAATAATTATGTTATTGATGACTATGATGAGGATGATGATGTGGCTAAACATAATTATAATGATTTTATGCTAACTACTAAATTTAATGATGATGATGATGACGATGGTAATAATGATGATGATGATGATATTTATGATCATGATAGTAAGGATAATGATGATGGCGAAAATGTTAATGATCACAATGATTTTGATGATAATTATTATGATGATGTTGGTGATGATGTCGACGATGACAATATTTATGATGCTTCTAACGATGATGATGAATATTATGATCAAAATGATGATAATTATGATAGTTATGATAGAGATGATGATGATTGTTTTAATGATGATTGTTTTGATGAGCGAGATGATGATGAAGATAATTATGACTAAGATATCAATTATGGGTATAATAATAAATATTTTGATTATTATGCTGGGAATAACGTTGATGCAAATGACGATGATAATTATTTAGATAAATAATATCTCGATATTAATTAAAACAATAATATTATAAAAATAGCAATAATATTACTAATAATTATGATCTAGCTTGGCTGAAGAATAATATCAATGATGATAACGAACGACTATGATGATCAATATGATAATAGTCATAGTAATGACGATTATGTCGTTAATAATGGTATTGACGAGCAAAATGATAATACTACACAACACGATGACAATATTCATGATAACAACAATGTTTATGACATTTATTACAATGATTACGATGATGTTAATGATTATAGCAAGGGTGACGAAGATGATAATGACCATTTCGATACTCATAATAGGGATGATGTTAATAATGATGATAGTGATGATAGGAATGATTATGATAATGTTCCTAAGGATTATGATGTTGATAATAATTATAATGATGATGAAGATGATAATTATGATAGTGACAGTTACTATAATAGTAATAAAGATGATATTGATGATAAAGATGATAATACTATTGTTTATCAAAATGATGATGATGATAGTAATCTTGATTATGACGACATTAATACCGATGATGATGATAAGAATGATGACAATGACAATGTTTAAGATACTGTTAATGATGGTCATGATTAAGATGATGAAGGTTATAATAATGATGATGATAATGATAATAATGATAATGATTGTGATGATATTTATTAAGATTATGATGATAGTGATGATGTCGATGATAATATTTATGATGCTTTTATTGATGATGATGATGATGATGATAATGATGATATTACGAATTATATATATAAATATGTATGATAATGTTGATTACAAATATAATCATGATTGACAAGATCACGAAGACAATAACTATGATGATATCGATGATGATGCTGATAAAAGTGATGAAAATTATGTGGTAACTAGTAATTATAATGATGATTGTGTTGTAGATGTCGTAAAAGATGATGATAAAGTTATGATATTAATAGTTATGATGAATATTATGATGAAGGTGATGATTATATTGATAAAGATGATAATAATGATCATAATTATAATGATAATAATGATTAGTATAATTTTGATTATAGTGATGATGATGATAATAATGATTATGATAATTACAATGACAATCATGAAGATAATAATGATAATAATCATGATAATGGTGATGATCCCGAGAATAATTGTGGCGAGAATAGAGAAGATGATAATGATAGTGACGGATATAATTAATTAGGATTAAAATGATAAAAAAAATAATGTTGATGATAAAGATGACAATGAAGATGATAATAATGTTGATTGTAATAATGAAGATAATATTGATGTTGACGGTAACGATGACCTTGCTGATCATAATGATTTTAGTAATGTTAATGCTGATTATGATGACAACGAAAACAAAGACTATAATGAAGATGATGATAATTATTAGGTTAAAGATATCAATAATAACAATATTGACGGATATGATGATGATTTTTTATGTTACTGGTGAAATGGCTATGATGTAAATGATTATATTGCGCAAAATGATAATTATAATTATATGCTGACTACTAAAGATTATGATTATAATGTTATTGATGATGATTTAGTAGATGCAAATGATAATAATATTGATAACTATAATGATGTTGATAATTATGATAATAATGATAATGATAATAATGATAATGATTAAGATGATCAAAACATTGATGATGATTATAAAAATGATCGTAATAATAATGATTATAATAGTCATGTCAATGATTATGACAAAGATAATGATAATCATATAAATTATTATAATAATGATGATGTTGATAATGATGACGATAATGATGATAATTACAATGATAATGATGGTGACGATGATAATAACGATGATGATGATGATGATGATGATGATGATGATGATGATGATGATGATGATGATGATGATGATGATGATAATGACAGTGACGGTGATAATGATTATGATAATTATTATAATTATGATGATAGAAATATTTGACGATGTTCACGATAATGATGATGATGATCGACACGATGGCGATAATGGTATTCTTGATGATAGTGATGATAATGGTGCCTATTACAAAAATATGAATGATGACGATGTTAATAATTATGATAATTTTGATGGAAAACATAATTATGATGATTATTGTGATAATGATTATAATCATAATAAAAATTATCGTGATGATGGTGATGATAATTGTTATAATGATCATGATAATAGTGATGTCTATGGTTAAAATAATGATGATGATGATAATGATCATGATGATGGTAAAAACAATATTGATGGTGATGATGATGATAGTGATGATATTATAACGATAATATTGGTGATGGTGATTATAAGAATTATGATTATTATAATAACGTCAAAATTAATATTGATGATGATAACGATGATGATAAGGATAATTAAAATGATGCTGACGATTTTAATTATGGTGTTAATATAAATGATAATGATTATGAGGATAATGATGGAGATTACTATGATAATGATAATAGTAATGATTATAGTGTTGATAATTATGATAATGATAGTGAAGATTATCCTGACGATTATTATAATAATCATGATAATAATTAAGATAATAATTATAAGGTATATAATGGAGATGATGCTGATGATTATAAAGATAATGATAGGAATTTGGATGATAATAACTATAAAAATCATTACAACAATTATAATGATGATTTTGTGACGATGATATCAATAATAATGATGATAACATGAAAGGTAATGATGATTTCGATAATGACGTAGATACCGATGAGAATGATAACACCCAGTATTATGCTCTAGTCGTTAACGACGATGAAGACTATTGTAATAAAAAAAATGTAATGATAATGATCATAATGATGATAATAATAATGATAATAATAATGATGTAAATTTTAGTAATAATGATAATGGTGATGATGACAATAATGACGATAATATTTATTTTGCTAATGATATTGATATCTATTAAGATAATGATGAAGAAAATATTAAAGTCGATGATGATATTGATGACATCGATGAGAATAATAATGACGATAGGTATGATTTTGATGATGGTGACAAAAATTACGATAATATTGTTGATCACGATGAAAATTATAATTATAATAATTCTGATGATGCTGATAAAAATGATGATGAAGATTATTTTCGAAATGATGATAATGATTAGATAAATATGCTGATTATGATCATGATATTCATAATGGCATCAATGATAAGTATAATGATCATGATAAAATTATGATTATGGTGATAATAATAACGATCATAATAATGATACTGATGATGATAATGACAGTGATCATGATGTTGACAATGAGACCAACGATAAATTAATATTCAAATGATAATTTGAATGATGAGACTAATGAAAATATAGTGGAGTATGACATTTTGCATGTTAATAATTGTAATTTTAATGATAATTACGAATGTAATGTTGTCGATCACAAAGACAATAATGATTCTTATAACGACGCTGTTTATGTAGCTGCTAATTGATGTAAAAATGATAATAATAGTAATAATACTAATATGAATAACAATATTATTGATGATGATGAAAATGATGATGGTTATCATGATGATACTGTCGGCAATAATGATAATTTTGGAGTTTATGTCGACGAATACGTTAAGATTCGAAATAATTCCACTAATTATTATAATCATTGTTATGATAATGATAATGATTATAATGATAAAAATACTTATGTCAATAATAACTATGACAATGATAGTGTTGCCAAATATATTGATAATGCCGATGATTAAAATGATGATGATGATGATGATGATGTAGCTGATGATGAAAAACATAGGTCAAATCACGATAAAAGTCTTCATGATAATGATCATGATGTCATTAGTGATACTGATGATAGAAATGATGATTATAATAATGAAGGTGCTGATGATGTCTATTTAGAATAACTAGGACAATAATAATGATGTTGACATTGACGACGACGATGATGGTAATGATCATGATTATGACAAGGCAAATGATAATGATATAAAGATGGAATGATAATAATAATGTTGTTGTTAACCATCATAATGATGATAATAATTATAAAAGTATTAATTATTACGATAATTATATTCTTACCGATGACGACGACGATAATGATTATGACAAACATATATGATAAAAGTAATGATATTGATCATAAACGTTATAATAGTAATGATAATAATGATAATTATGATTATGATGATGTTAGTAAGATTAAAAATGATCATGATAATGACAATATTAAACACTATGATGATGGCGACGGTGATGATATTGATCATCTTAATAATGATAATAATAATGCTAATGACGAGGATGATGATATTGATGTTAATAAGTATGATATTGGCTGACATGATACTGATAATGACGAATATAATTATGATGTCGGTTAGCCCAAAGTCAATAATGACGATGATGTTGATGCTTATGATAAAGATAATAATAATACTGGCGACGATGATGATGAAGATGATGATGATAATGATGATAATGCTTTTGATCTTGATGATGATCAGGATTATAATGATGGTAATAATGATGATGTTACTGATATTTATGATCATAATGATGATGATGATGTTGATGATAACGATAACCATTCTGATGATTACTATGATAATAGTGATGGTAATGGTGCTGATGATGATAATGGTGGTGTCGACAACAATCATAATAGTGATGATGATCGAGCTGGTAATGCCGACAATGATTATGACTATAAAGATGATAATATTGATGGTGATTAAGATTCTCGTGCTGTCGATTACGATGGTAGTCATGATTATTATGGTAATAGTGGCAATAATCACGTAGAAGAAAGTAAAAGGATCGAAGAGGTCTTAAGGACAATTGTTGCATTAGTAATAAGTATTTGATAGTAGGATGCTAAACTAGGCGTATTTTGTGTACATCAGAGCAGTTATTTTCAATCTGTGATCTCGAAAACGCGTAAAGTTTTACGTCAATATTGCTATTAGCAGATGTTTTGTATTAATCTTAATGGTAAATTTCAAAAAATGCAATTTGAACCTATGCAGTTTAATTTTTTGTTCGGATAGCTTTTCATAAAAAAATGTCTCTACCAAAGTCAGTAAATTAATGCCGCACCCTTGACCCAAAAAATAAGAATTTTAAGGAAATAACTGCCGGTCCTTGCAAAATGGCGAGGCTGTGTCAAGCAGCACAAGTAAAAAAATTGTTTTAACATGACACGATAGCTATATTTTTTTGGTCTCAGCTATAATTGTATGATTTCAAAGTTAAAATTTTTAGAAGAAATATGGTTTATTCTAGATGATTTGTGCAAAACCAAATATACACGATATACTTCTACAAAAAATAGCTAAAATTTTTTCGAGCTTTGTCTTGTTCTAGGGTCCTTAATCCAATCCTTATTTGTTGATAGTATTAAAAAATATTTAGATTTATTATATTAATCAATATATTGGCAATCACATCTAATGTTCTCCTCATGAGTGGATACTCATAGGTCTACCGTAATTAATCTTTTTATCATGGGTGAAAATAATTACTTCTCCTTTAACGTTATTAAATAGCTCCTAAATTAGTTAAATCTTGCAATAAATGTGTTATCAACCTCTTGAGAATAGTCTATAAAACATATATGATGTGATAATTTAACGTTACTGATGCTTACATGCGAAATAATCTAAACTTTATTTGATCAGAAACAATGAACAATAAATATCCTTAGGAGAATTTTATAATATCTTTCGGTGCGTCACAAAAATTTGCACGTAATACAGATTATTCGTTTTACGACAATTCTAGTAAATATTTTATAAAAATCAAATTTTGGATCAAATACGTAACTTACTCAACGAAGAGTTTTTGTTACAAGCCATTGAGATAAAAGTAAAGAAACACCTTTTTTATCTTATATAAATTACGTGCTATAAAATAAATATTCTTATAAATGTTGAAATCTATAAGTTTGTTTTTAGGATGATATATTTGTGGAACTTAGTTAAGGGTTACTTTTAAGAGTGATTATCTTCATTTAAGATTTAATGTAACCCTTCAGAAAATTTTCGTATTTAAAATAAATTCGCTACTTAAAGGAAAAAAATAGAATTTTCCACACTGTATTAAATAAAAAATGTCTCCTTAACAACTGTAGACTATGATATATCTTGCTTATTATCATACATATTCGTACTTCTAACTTACCAACTTTGATTCCTTTTCATACAACTCAAGACGTAAAAGTAAGTCCATTTCCATACAAGAATTACTAGACAAAAATGCATCGCAAATATGCTGTATAGATTTATTTTCCGAATCAATATTTGTTTGAGATCCAAGTATTCCGACAAAAAAGTCTGCAGGGTTATAAGAATGAGGACATACGTAACCTAAGCTGTAAATGTAAGAGAAAATAATTAGTTAAAGATAATGTATCCTTTGCGAGCTTTATGTAATTTATGTATGTTATCCATCATTTTTAAGCAATTGTTGCTGTAGAAAAAAATATTATATCATCACTTTAGTATTTCGTAAGGGTTTTCTCACTGTTCTTACTGACGGAATAAGACAATTACGTGCTTAGACCAAACATAGTCTACGATAAGTGAATGACCGGGCCCAGCATTAGAAGCAAGCTCTTTAGACGGAAAAAAATTAAGAGTTAAATTGCTTATTCGATGACGAAACTTACTCTACATCTTTTTTTTTAACTTAAAAAATGAATTGAAAATATTTTTAAAAATTTCGAAACTAGAAAAATATCAATATTCTACGATTATCTTATCGTCCCTTAAGAAAAAAAGTTATACAGAATAAAAAGAGCGCAAAGAAAGATTTTAATTAAAAAAATTGCTTAAAATAGTACATATCTTGCCAAGCTTCAAAAAAAATCTACTGTGTCCAAGGAACAGAAAAGGTTCCAATTAATCTGAGCGTTAAAACAGTAATTATTTGACTAAACTCAATAAGTGGTGTTTTTTACGGACACAAATGGACAATATCCTAATAATTGAAGGCATAATATTCCTAGAAAAAGAATAATATCTTACTGACCAAATGGGCTGAGATAGAACCCTGTTGTGTCTAGGAAGAACCATTATCAAGTACAAACAAAAAAGTATCTTCTCGGTAATCAGCCAAATTGGTAACTTTCTCAGAGCTTGGACTAATTAGTCCCTTTCTCATGGTTTTAAAAAATTTATACCTTTCTAAGCACTTTATATATTTACTGTGATCATTTTATTGTCTTTTTATAATTATTTTTTACACCATATCTCTAACTGATACTTGAATTTGGGAATTATCATACAGAGAGCATAAATCAAAATCATGATACATACACATCATAGTCCTATTATTAATTGTACTATAAGTTAAGTATTAATGACGAATACAATTATTCATTAATTGATCAATTAATTCTTAAAAATAATTACATTAAGGAAGAGGTTGTTTGTTTCAATGGTTATTATTTAAATTCCTCACATAAACGATAGGGTACTTATATTAGAGTCAAGCAGATTATTACAATCTATTAGAAATGATTTTTTTTTTGTTTAACATGAAAGGTAATAGTTAGTGATACAGCAGGTCAAGGTCAAGGAGCGGGAGTAAAATACGTCAGTAGGACATACACTTCGTATGTACTGATGACGCACAGTGGGAAATTTCGTGTATTTTTTTTTAAAATACATAGAGCCCAAACGAAAGAATGTAGAGCAACGATATTTTTTTTAAATTAAAGCTTATTGTCTGAAAAATATAGAAAAACTATAGAGAAGATTCAAAAAATATTACATGCCGGGAAAGTCATGGAAATGCGGAAAATTCGTGAAACTTAGTATTTGTCAACAAAATCATTCGGTAAGATGGGCATCATGTACTACATACAAAAGATATTTTAGATACTTTAAGCATTCTACCATGTTGAAATGTTTTTAGAACATATATTACAGTTATAAGTCAAAAATAACCAAAATAACCTCAAAATAACCTTTTATTCTTCATAAATTACCTATACATATGTATATATATAATATATATTTTTTTTTAATTTCCGTTTTCTTTTTAGCTTGCTTATTTATACAGAAACTTTTTTTTCTACATACAATATGATTTAAAAACTGATGCATTCATAAGCTACAAATATTGTACAAATAATCGTCAATTATGTTCTATCTCGATATTTTCACTTATTATTGGTTTATATAAAATACCAATCGCCATATTTAATTTTTTCAAAAGAAGCGAAGCACTGGTAAGTTAAAAAAATATAAGAATCTGAACATAACCTTAAAACATTGTATTTATAACCTTAAATCTCAATATTCCTAACAGTTTTTGCTTGTGTCTTGTATGTACAGAAGTAAAAAGATTATTTTCAACTATATTTAATACAAGTGAAAAACAAGTGCACATAATAGACAGTTATAATTTCAAGATAACCTCTAAGTATTGTACTATTAACGTTCAAATCTGGTTTTTCTCTTAGGTTTTCCTTGTGATTTGTTTACACAGTTGTAAAAACTCTTTTTAAGATAATAAATACAATACTGGTGATTGGAAGAAATAGATATATTAAATAAGACAGAATCTTACTTATAAATGATAAATAATCTTATCAATTTAAATAGTGATAAAAAAAGGAATGTAAAACATAAGCTTGTTTTCAATATGATGAATGTTTTCACGCAAGATACATATTTTCATATAATGTTTCTTTTCAGTTCTTCAGTATAGTGGGTGTTGTCAATCGTATTTTTTTGTATCCTTGGTTTATTTAATATTGATAGCAAAGCATCTGAAAGGTAAATTCTTCGATTTAAAACATCTGTGAGTCGGGCTTGCATTGCCGTGTGGTCTGCTATTAAAGAAAATTGAACAAAAGCTAAACGATCGGAATGAACTGAGAGACAGAAAGCGGAACGAATGAAAGCAACACAGTAGAATTTTTGTTCATGCAGAGAACTTAACTAAAGTTACATCAAACTACGAGATAGTTCCTACAGTTGTATTGACAAAATAAGAGTAGTAAGTAAAAAACCCCAGTCATTTTAAAACTATTACAAGAATCTGTTCTAGAATAAGATACTATAAGTATATTTTTTCTTAACTAATGTCTAATATTGTAAATAATTTGCTTCTAATATTTAACAGGCAAAATTGGCAAATAAATTTAAAAAAAAATCTTCGTAATTGTTTTTTCAAAATATTTTAGGATTATGTTGAGACTGTACAATTTGTAATGTAAATCTGTACTATGCGTGTTTTTAAGACAGTAAAAAATGAATTTTGTTTAGTTTGATGTAAAAAAGTAAGCAAAAATAATTAAAAAAACTAACTCGAGATTTGTAGTCAAGCAGTTCAAGGTTATGTTCGAACTGCAACACCAATCTGTACGCACTTATATTTCACGATTGATACGTAAAGTGAATTTTGAGAATCGCCTGTGTGTCTGATACGCGAGAGGTATTTGAAAAAAAGTAATTTAAGGTTATAAGCCTTAACTTTTAAGGTCACGTGTGAAATGATAAACTTTTTTTTAATGACACAGCACTTATCTTATGTGTTGTGAAGAGAACAATAAATTATTACAATTGTGAGAACAAATATTAACTAAAAGCATATATAAGAGCGTAATTAAAGGTTTTTAATATAGTATTCTTAGATTATGCTCTGAATAAATCCATCTCTTTAAAGCACCAGTATTGTATTTTATACCGTAAAAAAAAGTTTTAAAACATGTAAACAAATCACAAGGGAGATCGAAGAGAAAAATCATATCGAAACGGTAATATTACAATATTTAGAGGTTATGGCAAAATTTCCACTGTCTTTTATAGAAACTTGTATTTTACTTATATTAAATATAGTTAAGAATAATCTTTTTACTTCTGTACATACAAAAAATAAGCAAAAACTGTTAGAAAAAACGAAATTTATGGTTATAAATACAATGTTTTAATGTTATATTCAGACTTTTATACTCTATCAACTTAAGCGTGTTTCGCTTATGTCAGAAACATTAGATAGTGCGATTTCTAATTTTTTTATAAACCAATAATAAGTGAAAGTTTTGAGATAGAACATAATTGAACATTATTTGTACAAAGTTTGTAGGTTATGTATGCATCAGTTTTTAAAGTATAATGTATGCAAAACAAAAATTTTTCACAAACTAGTTAGACAAAAAGTAAACGGATATGAGAAGAAAAAACATATATATATATGTATATATATATATATGTAGGTTATTTATGAAGATTTAGGGGTTATTTTGAGGTTATTTCGGTAGTTTTCGCCTTATGAATGTAATATATGTTCAAAAAATATTTTTTCATGGTAGAATGTTTAAAGTATCTTTTATATGTAATCCATAACGCACATTTTACCGAATGATTTTGTGGAAAAATACAAAGTTTCACAAATTTTCCGCATTTCCATAAATTTCCCGGCATGTAATATTTTTTTTTAATTTTTTCTATAGTCTTTCTATATTCTGAAGACAATTAACTTTAATTTAAAAAAAAAAATCATGGCTCTACCTTCTTCCGTTTGGGCGCTATGTATTTTTAAAAAAAAAAAAAAAACACGAAATCCTCCACTGTGTGACGCCATGCGCAATTAATGGAGGCTCATCACCCTTCTACAGCATATATTTTGAATAATTCATTAATAATGCTTATCGTAAGTTATAGAGAGTGTCACCTTAAAGTCGCAGTAGCAGGAGCAATTAGCTAATTCAATAAAACTTAATTTTTTTATATCTTTGCAATTTTTTTTTTTCCTAACTATTTGTACTTAACGGTAGTCTGAGATATTCAATAAAAAAAAAAATTTTCAAATTCACTGACGCCATTGTATTTAGCATTCCTTCGACGTCTTTAATAAAAGAGCTTTATCAAAACCTACATTTACCCCTATAAAATTACAAAAAATAAGTAAACAATGTAACTTTCTGTGAAACCTATCTAAATTTTTTCAATGTTTTACATTGTTACGCCGGAAAAATGCAAGGAAGATTTACAAATATTTTTAGACCTACTCTCGCTCTTGATAGCGTGAGTTACTAGACTAGTCTAATGATATGATCAGGTTAAGCGAAAGAGCCACATTTGGTGACTAATACTCTAAAAATAAGTGAGGATCCCGACTGCACCACTTTTGTTGCGCGGAAAAAAGTTGAACTTTTCGCCGGATTTCTGTTGTTCAGGCAGTGTTAAAACACCTCAACTTCTGTGTATGCGCAATCTACTAATCTGGCCAAAGTCTTGCTAAGCTTCTTACAAGGTTTGTATCATCCGGAAGAATTAAATTACCTCAGCTTGTAAGATCATGTGTATGCACCTAACTTTAATTTGGCAAGTGTGAATGGATAAAATGAAAAAAATCAATAAATTTAAAGTCAAATAACTCAGTTTATATTCATATTAAGCAAGATACACGTTAGGGCACAGCGAAGCCAACGCGTTCGCAGGCTTACCTCGGGCTTACGCCATCCGTGGATTTGAACAGCTGTCAGTTAAGCGTCCCAAGAGCCTATCTTCTTACGGGTGAACGTCCAACGGCTACCAATGACTGATGCCGGGTAGACGTCTTAATGGTTTGTTTTCCTGTGGGTGTGTGTCAAGCTGAGAAAGGCCTCTTCGGGTTCATCTTCGGACGAGAGGTCTCCGGTCGTCTGTCGAGAAGTGTCACCTTTTATATTGGTAAAAACGATAAGTTGTCCTTGCGGACATGCCAGGATTCAACAAGAGGCGTTGGTTTAATTACATCCTCCGGGTCAAACCTGTTCGCTGAGAGAAAGAAAAGCCGCAAACTCACTTGCGCATTGCTTCTATCTCTCTGTACACTATCTAGACATTTTACATGACATCAATCATTTTGTGACATTGAAAAAGTCCGTAATTTATATATTCTTTTTGAGCCAGATTCGTAATTCTTTTGTTAAATTAGGCAGATATTAGGTTAAACAGTAAAAATCGGCTTACTATTTAAGATTTACCGTGGGCTATGTATGCGTCTCAATGGGCATTCTTCGCACTTACTGTTGACTTGCACGTGCATAAGAAGGATGCATCGCACGCTACCGTTCTTGACACCCGTTAAAGAGCTTGTGTTGATTAGATAATGTGCTCAATTATATAAAAGCATAATTTTCGTTGTCATTTAATGTCATGGGTCAGTTATCTAGTCCCTTTTTTTCTTAGTGTATAAGATAATATTAAGGAGTGAATTGTATCCAAAACTATGTATAAATATGCACACACATACATTAATTGCCAAAAATAATATAAGCTACTTTTTTTGTGCTTGTAAGTCCTAAAAGAGAGCTGTTTTTGCTCGGAGCACATAACATATACTTTTAGCTTAATAAATATTTAGCTCTTGGTCCCTGCTTCGAGCAGGGGAGTTTTGGTTGATCAGTAAAGTGACCCTGACAATGTAAGAGAAAGAACAAGCATAAGCAAAACCAAAGACATGCACCTCCGACATGACAACCCTTTACTTCAACTGTAACTAGGGATCTTGATATACACCTGGAAACAGGACGCTTAGTGCATGATTGATTATATAATGATTATTGTATACGACTTGAGATATTTGCTCATATCTAGCACTAGTTTACCGTTGCTATATTCAGCGGACTATTTTAGTAAATTTGACGATCACACGCGCGCTGACTGACATTTATGTGTACAAGTATAGTTAAAATTTATCAAGCTTTATGTTCTCGGCTCTTCTAACAATGTATAAATCTCACTAAATCATGTCCTCATAACGTATTAATTTCGTTAGTAATTACTGGTGATTTATGAGTAAAAAAAAATTTCATTTTTCCCGTTTACATTATATACTTGGTCTCACCCTACTCCTGAAACTTGTTCTAGGGGCTCTTATGGATACCTGGGGAGAGTAAGCCATGTAACATAACTACGAATAGTAGAAGGTGATTCATGCGGATATTTATGTTACTAAAATTGCGTTATTATTATAACCTTTTTTTTAATGTCCATGTACATGTTTGGCTACCTTTATTTCAACCGTTTTTCTATTTTGGCATAGATACCTTGTTTCTTTAGATAAAATTTTTTCACTACTTTATTATGATGAACTACAGTACGCAAATTAAGAGTACTGCTTAGAGCAATTAAGATCTAAATATTATTATTATGATGTATATTTAATATAAATAACCTCAAAGAGGAACTAAAATGCTTTTTTTCGTAAAATGAATGATCATCAATAGTAAAGTGTGCAGACTAGAGCAGAAAATATAATCATATAAGATAATCACGCTGTATTTTTAGTTTTTTAGACGCTGAATTTCTTCTTGCATCAATTCGCGGGCTGTTCATCACAATTTCTTAAACTTTTAGGATACATATCGCCCTTAGTATTGTGTATTGATGATTTTTGAAACTTTGTTTCCTTTACAGCGGTTCTAATTGTGGTTTTTCAGCCAATCTTTGGTAAAAGTTGACTAGTTTACTTGAATTTTTGATTGTTGGTCTACTACTACTTTTCTTTTAGTGAAGACCTGTGAATTTGCCACTACAAGAGTAACTTGGTGAGCTCTTTTTGCAAACGTAGGTGTTAGTTTATTTCTAGTAGTGTAATATATACAAGAAATTGCTTTAAAAGTATATATTTTTAACTAACACACTTGATACTGAGGTTGTAGCCTTCCTATATTTGTGTGCAAAGGTTATCTTACAAATACTGAGTTATAACTAAGTTGTTAGACTGGTAATGCTCTGATATGATTAATTTAATACAAAATGTTAGCTGCATATCGTCGGATAGAAGCAATCAAGTTTGCCGTATTGTAGAAAAAAGGTCGTTCTTCTTTGAGTTCTTTTTTTATGTCGACATAATTTTTTTTCTAACTCTACTTTTTACTCTACTTTAAGTTAACATTTAAATGTGTATGAAGAAAAGTTCCTCATTATCAATAATTAGTTCCTCATATATTCTTGTAACGCAATTATATTTATTAACGAATAAAAATTATCATAAAATTAACGATCTTCTGGTAGTTTCTTAACAATATATATTGTAGCATACTTCTGATTGTTACAAAACTTTTTGTGCATGTATTCCTTTGTGAAAATCTTTTGATTATGATATTATCGTTGGAGTTACTTTAATATCCATGGATTTTTCTATCGAAAATTTGGTTACATGCTTCTTCATTTTTTATTTCTTACCCAGAATGAGTTATTGGTTCGTGAGATATTTTAGTAAGAAAAAGGACGTTGTGTGATTTTATACCCAAATGATCGTTAGAATCTTGAGTATCTTTAATTGTTACATCACTCGAGCTGAATTTGTGAACCAAAAATGCGTCGACTTCGAATTTTATTTTACTAAATAGTCCTCCACTTTAGTTGTTGAATATTGGTTTTTCAGACATGCCTGGCTCACTTTTGGTCATCACTTCTGTTAAATTGTTCGATTTTTCTTGCTTGGAGAATTTCACGGGTTTCTCTTCCAGCTGTGATTTTATAAGTCATTTAATTCCTATATTATCTTTCTAGTCGTAGTCACCTTCTGCTAGGACTAAGTCTTCGGTGATTTAACCTAGGTTTAGAGAAGTTTCTTCGTTTATAATATTGTTTATGGAATTCAAGGATTGGAATTTGGTAGTAGGTATTCCAGTGGCTGTTTTTGATTTTGGGCAGGTATTTTTAGTTCGATGGTATTTTTATTTGCAACGGTTGCACGTGTTGTATCTACCGCAACTTTACTGAATTCAGTGGCGTGTTTCATTCATATTTTTAGTACTTGTGTTGGTGTATCAGTTTCGTCAACAGTCATTGTATGACTTGTAGATTTAATAATTCCAGTCTTTTTCCTGTAAGCCATTTTTTAAATATTTTTTGAGCTGCTGTTCCCTTGGCAATCCCCTTTTTTTTAAACGTAAATGTCTTTTTGGCATATAGCCATAAGGTTTTAACCTGTTATTTATTGTGGCTTGATATCTTCTCTAAACGTCGAAAAGAGCTGGGAAATCGTCAGATTCTTAGACCGTGACTAATTTTGTAGGTAAGAGGTAGCTCTCTGCTTAGTGTTGTATATTGTTAGCTGTGGGATTTCCAGAATTAATACGTTTGTCGTATTTTTCTATAGTCAGAGAAACCCTAGAGAAGGTAAAGAAAGTTTAAGTGCTTACGTCACATCTCTTATTTTAACGGCTGCTATTTTTCTAGCCAGTATAGCAAGTATTTTTAGTATTTTTGCGGTACTCGAAAGCGACTGCTGTATGTCCAGGTTTGCGGTATACCTGGCCAATCATTTTATTTAATTGACAAGGACCGCTTACATGCCCTTGTTTCCGGCTGGTTGGGCAAATTATTAGTTATCTTGTATGGTTGATGCCGTATAGAACTATATGGCCTACGGTATTGCAGAATTGACATGCTGTATGGTGTGATGTAGCGTTGCGAGTCGTAGTAACGCTGTTATTATTTAAGTGATCCAGATACTTAAATGTGTTGTGATTTTTATAACTTGCTGGAATGCGTCTAAGTTGTTGGTTAATGTGACAGGTGTTACACTTAATTGAATTGGTGCAACATTTAATAATCTTGCCCTGGTTCTTAGCATAGCATGCTTCTTTGAACGATTGATACATTATTGGTAGATCAATACTATTGTGTGTTAAATATTGCTTTGGCGCATGCTCTTCTTGATTTTTTCTTGTCTAGCTGGTTGATTATGTCAGATTTGCTGTGCTTGAAGTATTGCTTCCATAGAGGAAGCTTTGTATCACTAAAAAAAAATTTTTTTTTAGAAATACTTTAGAAATTTGTTTTGTATAGTGTCTAGAATAAAAAATTACCATTTGTATTTAAAATCTGTTGCATGTATGTTAGTGTGTGTGTGTGTGTGTGTGTGTGTGTGTGTGTGTGTGTGCGTATGTGTGTGTGTGTCATAAGTCATATCTCAGGAAGTCTACAGTATATTTTGATGACTCTAAGCTTGAAATGAGTATTTTCTCGGCCTTATGTCAGCTTGAAAAAAATTTCGGATTTGTACATTATTGAGGTTTTTATAACAATTTATATGATCAAAAAACAGGTCTCTTACTATTTAAGGATAGAAAACAATATACTTGAATTTTTAGACAGTAACATCCGATAAAGCTTCAAAATATCTCTATCTTTCATTTTGAATCATTTTAATGAAATATTTTGTTTAGTTTTTATTTAAAATTCCTTTAGATTTTTGTGGAAAATACTTTATATTTTAAAAATCATTTAAATAATTTGTTTATTTAATAAAAAGCTCAAAACATTTGTTTTTATTTCATTGCATCAATTGCAAAACAAACAATTTAGATTCACACATTATGAGGGCTGTTATACCAGTTTTCATGACCAAAAAGCAGTTACTGGCTACTTTTTGGGTAAAATAATTTAAAATATATTGCTCTAATCGTTGTCTCTTCTAAAACATCAGGACAGCTTTATTTAAAAATGTAAAATATTTTTTTATTACATCTCTTTTTTTAATAAAGAAAATCTACAATGTATTTTCTTGAATAAGTCATATCTCGGATACTCTTCAAATTACTTATTTACTCTAAGGCTTTAAATGTTTATTTTTATATACTTATAAAGGTTTACAAAAAGATTTAACGTTATATACCTTAACGAGGTTGTTATAACAATTTTTAATGCTATAAAAACAGTTCATGCTGTTTGATAGTAGAAAAATTAGGATCTTATTTTATCATAATAATATTCTATATTCTATGAATAATAGAATAGCTTTATACAATTAATTGATATTGACACGACAAGAACAATATATTACGTAGATCAATTTAAGTAATTAGTTCTTAATATTTGCTTGATTGTTATTGATTTAAAAAAATTTTAACAATATTTTTTGTATTGATCGGGTAAGAATAATGATGTTTTTTTTGAGATAATTTCACATTTAAGAGCCTGAAAATAGCTTTTTTTAATTTTTGAATCGTTCTCATATTTAGTTCAATTTTTTTTAAATTAAATTATTGCAAAATGATGTTATTGAGGAAGCTTCGTGCTAATTCATTGACAGCGGTTTTTTTATATTTACATGACTCTTGCTACAATGCCGCTAAATTTTTCCTTATCCATCAAAATAATTGTAGCTTTTATTCCAGGTTTTAATCCATATCTTAAGCAGTCCATAGTATATTGTGCAAGTTCCGTACTAAATGCTGCTTATACGTTAGTTTCGCCCTTCAATTTTTGTATCTCGATAATTTTTTGTTTTATTGCTCGTAATCTGTTCGCTAATGCAACTAGACTTTCATTATCTCTCTTAAATTTGTACTCCATCTTAACATGAAGTTAGAACAATGTTGTCGTAGGGGCATAGATGGTTAAAATATAATATTGTTGGTCTTCAACAGAATAAAATAATCGCTTTTAAATAGCTATGCGGGCTTCCCAGTAAACTACCTTTTTTTTAATTATAAGTATAAATAAATTTAACGAAAATTACTTCTTATAAGCCTGGATTAGCTGGCTTGGTTTACATATTTGACCATCTCTAATGCTTCGTCGCAGCGATTAAGAAACATATGTAATGGTATGTTCTTGCTGTCGAATTCTAAAATTACCTTTAAGGCGTCCTTAAGTGTGATTATCGCTCAGATAATTGATGAGTTTGAGCCATTGTGGCTACCGTTTGTCTGTATGTTTCTTATTTTATGCTCTTTGTCTTATACTATATATTCCTTGGCAGCCAGCCTTTTAAAGCATTGTTTATTTTTGGTCCATAATAAAATGTATCTGCTTGCAATAATTTTTTTGTCTTTCGAAATCCAGTATGGGGCTGTAATGCATACATACGACTTTGGTAGCTGCGTCATATGTATGTATGTATTTATACATGTTTGTATAATTGTATGAACTTGATGTATACAGAAATATAGATACATGTATGTATGTATATATGAGGATGTTTCATGTGCAAGCTCTACCGCTAAGGTGGCAGCACACTTAAACAGCCCTGTCATGGCCGCCACGTGCATTTAGTATACCTATACACATCAGGCATATGTACCCGATCAGAAATCTATTGGGTTTGCCACCTTAGTTAATAAGGTCCCCACAAGGCTGCCTAGTTGGGACCCCACTGGGCGCATCACGGGGCGAATCTGGGGTCCCGCATAGACTGCCCGAGTAACCTAGCTTAAGCCGT